>PVHP010001131.1:62509-114478 GCA_004024765.1 Zapus hudsonius
CTTTCTTTCTTTCTTTCTTTCTTTCTTTCTTTCTTTCTTGATAGCATCTCACTCTAGCCAAGGCTGTCCTGGAACTCTCTCTATAGTCCCAAGCTGGCTTCACTCTCACAGCGTTCCTCCTACCTCTGCCTCCTAAGTGCTGGAATTAAAGGGGTGAACCTCCATACTGGGCTGATTCTGTTTCATTAGTATCTCTTTGAATGTTTCCTTTATGGTCTCTAATCTTATTAATTTGGGTTCTCTCATTAATTTAGCTAGGGATTTATTGATCTTATCTTTATTTTCAATGAACCAACTCTTTGTCTCATCAGTTCTTTTTATCTCTTGTGTGTCTGTGTGTGCGCGCATGCCTGTGTGTGTGTTGTTGTTTCTATTTCATTGATTTCTGCCCTGATCTTATAATTTCTTCTCATCTAGTACTTTTGGCTTGTTTTTTTTCCAAGGTCTTTAGGTGCATTATTAAGTTTAGATCTTTCTGTTTTGGTAATATAGGTGCTAGGAACTAGAAACATCCCTCTTAGGATTGTCTTCATTGTGTCTCATAGGTTTTAGTGTGTTGTGTTTTCATTTTCATTTAATTCTTAGAGCTTTTTTATTTCCTTCTTGATTTCTTCAGTGGCCATTTTATTATTCAATAGTGAGTTGTTTAATCTCTAGGAGTTTTTGTTTTTTTCTGTAGTTTCTCTTATTGTTAATTTCTAGCTTTATTGAATTGTGATTGAATAAAATACAAGGAGTAATTTCAATTTTTTCTAAGTTTGACAAGACTTGTTTTCTGTCTTATGTGATCTACTTTGGAAAAATTTTCATGGGTTGCTGAGAAGAAAATGTGTATCCTATAGTATTTGGATGGAATGTTTGATAAATGTTTGTTAGGGCCATTTAATCTGCAGTTTCATAACCTCAATGTTTCTCTACTTTTTATCAAGTTACCTTTCCATTGGTGAGAGTGGGTTGTGGAATTCACTCACTATTACTGTGTTGTGATTTATCTCTGATTTGATATCTAGTAGAATTTGTTTTGTAAAATTAGATGAACCTATATTTGGTATATATATGCTAAGAATTTTAATGTTCTTTTTGTAGATTGTTTCCTTAATCAGAATGATGTGGCCCTTTTTCTTTAACTTTTTAATGACTGCTTCCATAAATATCAATAATAAAATCATGATAATTCCCTCTTTCCACTCCTATCCCTCACCCTCTCAAATCCACCCTCCATAGGACCCTCTCCCCTTCCCATTAGTCTCTCTTTTGTTTTGATGTCATCATCTTTTCTTCTTATTATGGAGGTCTTGTGTAGGTAGTGTCAGGAACTATGAGGTTATGAATATCAAAGCCATTATGTATCTGGAAGATTGTATTGTAAGCAGTTCTACCCTTCCTTTATCTCTTACATTCTTTCCTTTTTAAATCTCCTTTGATTAACTTTAGTTTGAACTCTTATTTCATCAGGTATTAGAAGTGCAATACCCGATTGTTTTCTGGTTCCATTTTCTTGAAATATCTGTTTCCATCCTTTCCCCACAGGTAATGTCTGTCTTTGATGGTGAGGTGAGTTTCTTATCAGAAAAAAATATGCATTTCATTTTCTGTGGTATCCTGCTAAAAGGGCATGGAGGATAGGGTTTTGTTGAGTCTGGCAGGTTTTTGGATTGTCTCCTTCTGTTAAGGAAGTTGAGGAAAGTCTGAGGCCCCTATAAATCTCAGCGAATCCTGGACACTCCAGGCTCTAGGCAGGCCATAGCTGTGCCCTGAGATAAGCAGGCAATTCAAGGCCTAAACTCAGTCCAGCTGCAATAATAAACTTAAACAATAAGGTTACATTTCCTCTGCTGACATCACCATTCTATATGTCACATAGCCCCCTCAATTTATCTATGCAAATTAGGCATCCAAAGGTTACTGGCCCCTACCAATCAACTCATGAGATGTTCACAGATCCTGCCCCTACCAATCTCCTTGCTGCCTATGCCCCTACCTCTGCCTTTTCCTCTATATAAACAACTTTTATCTATACAATAAATGAGAACTGTCCACTGCCGTGTTCTCCTGGGCGGCTATGCCCTTGGCTTACCGCTGTCCCGAGCTGCTGTCCACCCAGCTCCGTGGATGAACCGGGGTGTTAGTGTACAATGATCTCCGAAGTAATTCACGGACCAGCAATTTTCTAATCCAGTCTGTTAGTCTATGTCATTTGATCAGGAAAATACTTCCATTAATATCGAGAATTGTAAAATGTGAGTCAATCCCTGTCATGTTGACACCTTTGTGGAATTTGGTGGTTTCTTAGTCTTCATCTGGTTGATGGATTATTCTATCATTAGTCATCATTTTTCCCTCTTTTAGTCAAACTTGAATATGTTGATCCTTCTCTGTGATCTGAGGAATTCCACGGACTCTCCTCTGTAGCATTGGCTCAGTGATTGTGAATACCTCTAGCCTACATTTATCATGTAAAGTTTTTCTCTTTCTTCTATTATGAGAGATATTTTTGCTGGGCATACTAATCTAGGTTGGCAGCTGTTGAGATACATCATCCGAAGCCCTTGTGACCCTAAGACTTTCCACGGAAAATTTTGCTGTTATTCTGATGGGCTTGCTTATATATATGCGACTTCTTGTTTTATAGCATTTAGTAACCTTTTGTTGTTCTGTCCATTTAGTTTTGATGATAATATGACATGAGGGGTATCTTTTCTGGCCCTGTCTATTTGGTATCCTATATGACTCTTGTACTTGGATGGATATCTCTTTCCCTAAATTTTGGAACTTTTCTCCTATAATATTATTGAAAATATTTTCTATGTCATTGGCTTGAAGTTCTTCCTTTAAAAATATTTCTATTTGTGGAGAGAGAGAAAGAGAAAGTACACACCAGGTGAACTCCAGGTACATGTATTTGCTACTTTGTGCATCTGGCTTTATATGGGCATTAAGAAATCAAACCTGGGCCAGAAGACATTGCAGGCCCACACCTTTAACCACTGAACCATCTCCACAGCTCTTCTTCTTGTGAACATTTGATCTTTTCATGGTGTTCCACACACCTCTCATGCTTCATTTATGTCTTTTTTAAACTTCTCATTGGTTTTGACTGATTCAATTCTTCTACTTTGTCTCTAAGGCCTAGTATTGTCTTCCATTTAAGCCATTCTATGGGCACAGCTTCCCATGAGATTTTTGTGACTTATTGCATTTCTCATTTCCAGGTTCATTTCAGTTTGGTTTTTGACTTTCATTTCATATCTGGTTTGGCTTCTTCATTTTATCTAGCTGTGTTCTCTTGGAAGTCATTTAGGTGTTTGCATCCTCTTTGAATTTATTCAGGATTTTATTCATGCATTTATCTATGTCTTCTTTGTGTTCTTTATACATATGTTGCAGTTACCTTCTCATTGCTAGGACAAAACACCCAACCAAAACAAGCTTATGAGGGAAATGGTTTATTTTAGTCTTATAGTTTTGAGGGGCTGCTTCATCATGATGGAGAAAGCTGGCTCACTTCATCATACATCCATAGTAGAGAGAAGAGCCTGAGTTCAAGATGGCTCTGAACATACTCAGCTGGACTCCACTCCAAGGTCCACCCCTGGTGATACACTTCCTCCAGCAGGGCTCCACCTCCCAAATACTCCACTAGGTGGGGTTAAGCAGAAAGCCCAATCACAAACCCCTGAGGTTATGGGGACATTTACCTTCAAATCAGCACAACATATTTATTAGAATTTTTTTTGAGTTGTTTGGAGTTTCCTCTAAGTAGTATCACCCATGGGAATCATCTGAGATAGTATTTTTGGCAAACCCGTGTGTCATAGTCAGCCACACGCTGCTGGGATGAATCTTCAAACTAGCCACAATTTGTGGGAGGAAAGTATTTATTGAAACTACAGATTTAGGGGAAGTTCCTTAACAGCATAAGAGGCTGGCCCTCTTTCACAGGTCCCAGCAGAGAGAGAAAAACCCATCACCAACACCACACACACACAGAACAGGGAACAGGCAGGAGAGCCTGAGCTCAATAATAGATGGTATGCTGGAGCCAGGGGAACAGAGATGCTGGAGAAAAGCAGGACCTGAACTCTTTAATGGCTGACCTGTGGGAATGTGGAGAACAGAGATCATGGCATTGGAGAAAAAGCTGGAACCTAGCTCAGCAATAACTGACCTCTTTTTTCTTTATAAGTGAGATAATTCAATATCTGGTTGCCTTATGAGTGAATAACTTTCTTAAAATATGGAATTTTTTCCTCAGAAGATTTGAACTCTGCATGTGGTCATTAAAGAACTACTAGCATTGATCCCTTTGAGTCGTCTGGTTTCAAGTATCACAAGGGCTCTCATTAAAAGCAAGATGCATTTCCAGACCATCCATCCAAACCTCTTAATCTCAGAACAAAGAATAAAAAATAAGAAAACAGGGGAAGCAGCAGTCAGGTTGTCAGTTCGGCATGGAGTGCTTTCTCTTCGTGGGTGTGGCAGAGCTCCACAGCTAGGTTATTTTTCTCAGCTGCCTGGCAATTGGTCTAGTTCTTGGGCTAAGTTTTTGCCAGTCAAATATGGGTAAGTGATGTGAGCCACCCAAGCCTGCCTTCCTTGCCAACTCTCCCATGTGTGCTCCTCCGTGTTTCCAGCTTCACAACAACCTTGGGAGTCCAGTGTTGAAGACATAAAGCACAACATGGAAGAAGCCTGGGTCCCTAAATTACCACTATTTAAGGGCTATAATGAAGAATAGACACAAGGTTTTGTGGAAAATGTACAGTGACGTTTGGGTAAGGCTTTGAGGAACGAGTAAGGTCTAAACATGGAAAATGAGGAAGACTCATAGCAGAGAGAACAGCTTAAGGAAGGATGGGAGTGTGGCCAAGCATGGGTCTGTCCATTTTTGAGAAGCGAAAATGGTTTGTG
Source organism: Zapus hudsonius (assembly GCA_004024765.1). Classification (NCBI taxonomy): domain Eukaryota; kingdom Metazoa; phylum Chordata; class Mammalia; order Rodentia; family Dipodidae; genus Zapus; species Zapus hudsonius. The sequence continues at coordinate 67,421 of PVHP010001131.1, forward strand.
TGTACCTTGTACAGCATGTATGTAGTAGGTGGGAAGGATGGAGAGATTGGTCAATGTCACCTGTTGAGGGTCCTCGAGGTCAAGGTAGGGTTTGGCTTTAGGTAGGTGAACATTAGGGAGATGAGGCAGCAATTGAATGGACATGCAGATCAGAAGGGCTGTCTGTGGTTGTATTTACTGTAGATTGTTAGAGAGGGAGATCAGAGCTTGAACTGCACAAATTAAGCTACTCTGCAGTCTAAGTGAGGAAGCCTAATGACATGAACCAGCTGTGGTTATAACAGAAAGTAGATGAAGAGGCACAGCAAGCATGAAGGAGGTATATGGTGCTTGATGGAGAGGCCTCTGTAAGATTTCACCCTTATGTGCTTAGAGATTGTGCTGGCTTTGTTTAGAGTCAGCCCTTTCGCTCCAGGTAGGATCCCATGGGGATACCAGGATCTGCAGTCTCAAGTTGGTTCTGTAAAATGGTGTGGTATTTGTATATGACCCACACTCACTATACATTTTCTTTGTTTGCTTGATGTGGGGATTTGCTGTGTTATGTCAGAAGCTGAACTCCTGGCTTCCAGTGAGCCTACTACCTGAGCCTTCCAGCTGTTGGGACCACAGGTGTGTGAGGCCATACTTTAAATCATCTCTAGATTGCTTGTACTATCTCATATAACATATGACTAAATGTGATGGAAGTAATTATTATACAACAGTATAACTGATATACAACAGTATTCCTTTTTTAAAGGAATGACAAGAAAAAAGCTGGTATAAGTTTAGTACTGATGCAACAACCATTGTAGGCTTAGTAACTACAGATGGTGAAATTGACAGATGTGGAACCCACAGTTATGGGGGGAGGGTTGATTATACTGACCATCAACCACTACATCTCAAGACCCTTTAAGAACAGGCTCACACCTTACCATAACAGAATTCCTGTGTCCATTAAGAGGAGAAAGTACAAAGAAACCAATACATCTATTCAGTGGAGTGGAATATTACTGTTAATATAAATAAGATGGCGGCCAAGTATCTAAATTCCATAAGCAGGGGATGGGTAGATTATTCAGTGGTTAAAGACACTTGCTTGTAAACCTTGCTGGCCTGGGTTGGATTCCCTAGCATTTACATAAAGCCAGAGGTACAAAGTGGCACTTGTGTCTGGAGTTTGCAGTGGCAAGAGGCCTTGGGATGTGCTCTCTCTCTCTCTCTCTCTCTCTCTCTCTCTCTCTCTCTCTCTCTCTTAGTAAATAAAGCCCTCGAAATGACTTTGACCTTGCTTCTTTTGCAAATATAAACTAAACTCAACATGGACTCTTCCTTATAAATACCTACATTAAAGAAAAAGGGAGGCTGACATTCAACTAATTAGAAGCCACTAACATATAACTAGGGGCTTTCCAATGGGGTATGATCAAACAAGGCAACTAAATAGTAATCAAGTAATTATTTTGTTTGCATTTCCTATGAGTTTACCCTATAAAAGCCTTCCCTTTGTAAAGGACTGAAGCTTGCCATCCCCCCTTTTGGTGGGCTGGGGAGTGAACCCTGGGTTCACTTGTTTACATAGTAAACAAGGACCCTCACACAGAACTACATTTCAAGGCCTCTTGAGCCACATATGGTTTTGAAGCCACCGTATTTGCTCAAATAAACAAAAAAGCAACGTGTCTTAGTTTATATTAACATTAGTCAGTAATTAAAAGGAACAAACCATTTGTATAAGCAACAACACAGGTGAAATTTAAATAAATCATGCTAAGAAATGAGCTAACCCTATAATTCTGTTAACATAAGTAAAGGTCTGGGACAGGCAGTCAAAAATAATGACAAAACCAATCAAACCCAAAATAGTAGCTCTGTTTAGGGGGATTGACCAGAAGGGTGGCAAAAGAGCTTTCTGAGATGATGGACAGAGATTTAACTATGGAGATGTAGGCTTCTCCCACTTGTACACAGAAGATCTGTATTCTGTCAAGTCAATTTTACCAAAGCAAAAACACTGAACCACAGTTAAGGAGATGCAAGCAGAACCGTTTAGGCATAAGCATAGCAGTTTCCAGAACTTACTTTGAAGACGGAGGCCAAATGTATGACAAAGCAGAGACAGCCAGAGGTTAAGGACACAAGCTAGGTAGTGGGTAAAGAGGTGTTTACAATAGAACTCTTTCAATGTTCTGTGTGACTAGTTCAGAACAGATGTCAGAAGGGAAGTGTTCAATGACCTGGCACAGTAAAGGATCCCTTTCCAACATGATTTGGGGTCCAGTTTCCCGGGAGTTCCAGCATCAAGACTTCTTTCTCCTTCTTGCAGGCTGTTTCCTTAGGGCCTGATTTATGTGTGCTGTGGCTCATGGGCCAGTGAAGGAAAGAACACCTAAAACTAGGCTTCTGGCAATTTAGTTTCCCATCTACTTCATTAACTACAATGTTATCTGAAATAGCAGACATCAATGTGATTTGTTCTTCGTTTTTATTCCAAGAATCAAGTGGTTTAACAGAAATGTCAATGGATGGTCTGAGAAACCCGTGAGGTCTCCAGGGGAACAGGAAGAGCAGGAGCAGACCATAGAAACAATCACAAATGTCATTTCCTGTGTCACAGAGACGGCTGCCACAACTCCATGTACACGGCAGGCATCTCTCCCTCTTTGCCAAAAGCTCTCTCTCCTTCGTGAGTAATAGTATCTTTCCACTGCGAGGCCTCTAATTCTATTCCTGGTACTCATGTAATTATGTTTTTGTTTTCCCCTTCACCGGAACATCTTTAATCACAAGGTTTAATTTTTCAAAGGTGATTATTTTTTTCTGAATCTTTTCAGCAGCTGGCCAGCCAACTCCCCCCCCCCCCCAACACACAAAGTCATGCTACTTAATTGGGTTATGTGCATGGCAGTTTTTTCTTAATTATTAAAATATATTTTGTTAAGGAACGCTAAGTTCATTTCATACATTTCATGTATATGAGTTGTTTATATGAGACATTTCCATATGTTTTTTATTATGATGAAAGTCTTTCATTTTAAAAATAGACCAGCAATATGTAAATCTAATCTTGTATAACTTTATCTTCTCAGATTTTTACATGGCAATTTATATTTTGCATGTTTTTCTTTGTTTCATTTACTTTTTCTTGGAATGAAAAACAAAGGTTTCTTTTTTTTTCTTAAGATGCAAAAACATTCTTATTCTACAGCAAGAAATGAGGCTTCCAGCGGCCTGGCATTGCCAAGTGGGTCTCTCACTCACTGCCAGTCCTAGGTACTCTTGCTTTACTTGGGCAAGCTTCTCAATCATGCTTGGGGTGCTTGTTTGAAAGGTAGATTCTGGGGCTCAGCCTTGATGCAGGTGGACTGGGGATGTTTTTTAAAAAAATTATTAATATATATTGTAACAGGATATATACTATTATCCCCTCACCTCAACTCCCATTACCCTGGGGCCCTCCTCAGTAGGATCATGGAAGTCACTGTGGGGTCATGAAGGCCTCAGACAGTCCCGATGGGGTAGTGGAGAACACCTCAGGGTGTTCCTACCAACTCTGTGTCTCTTACAATCTTTCCACCCCTGAGTAGAGACATTTTGAGGAACACAACCTTGTGGATAAGGAGTGGGTGTTTCACAGTTTTAATCTTACAGAAGCATGAAATGTGTCAACCTCTAAGTTTAGAACATATATATGTATCTTATTATTTATATCTGTACTTCAAATTTCATCTTAGAGTGTTACTCCAGAAATCATCCTGGAAAAAGTGAGACTTTCCCCATGAAAACTGAACAAGACAGGCACCACAAAGAAAGCCTATGACTTCCTAACTGGTTTATGGACTTTTATGATAGAAAAAAAGAAGAATTATTCTTATTCCAAGAATTAAGTTTTATATTTTTTAAAATATATAAAATAAATATATATATTTAAAATATTTTTATTTATTTATTTGCAGGCAGAGAGATACAAAGAGTTAGAGAGAATGGGTGCACCAGGGCTTCCAGCCACTGCAAACGAACTCCAGATGCATGTGCCACCCTGTGCATCTGGCCCTATGTGAGCACTGGGAAATTGAACCATGGTCATTAGGCTTTGTAGGCAAGCACCTTAACCACTGAGCTGTATCCCCAGCCCCCTTTTATATTTGTAAGCTGACCATGGAGACAATGCAGTTAGTTACCTTGAAGTGTTATGTGGACTGCATGCAGACTTCCAGGAGGCCAGTCCTCAAGAACGGATTTATTAAAATTGTGTCTAAAAGACTAACCACACAAATAAGACTCTCCAGTTCTAACTTTAGCTCTTCAGTTCAGAAGCACATGTCTTTTGTTCTCTTAGCTTTTACTTCTGGTAAGGGACCCTCATGGCTCTTTCCAAATTAATTTTAGCTTTTCAAGTGAATGCACACAGTAATTCAGGTAATTATTAAAACTTCTCAACCATAGAAGCCTAGACTTGGATGTAGCTCATCTTGTCTGCCATGCACAAGGCCCTGGCTTTGATGCCCACAGCTATCTGCATCCAGTTTACAAGAACCCTCCTAGTGCCCGTCCCGCCCTCAGTTCTCCGCAGTGGCCCCTTTATAACTTTTGTCCCAGGGCAGTCCATCTCCTGAGTGGTAGAAATTTAGTTTAATGATCACTGCCAAAGTGGCTGCAGTCACTGAGCCTGGCTGGGACTTAAATTTGCTTAGTTATTCCATATTCTTTTATTTTGTGTGTGGAGGAATGGGTTCATTTTGGCTTACAGACTTGAGGGGAAGCTCCATGATGGCAGGGAAAATGATGGCATGAGCAGAGGGTGGACATCACCTCCACCACAGCACTGCACACAATGGCAGGAAGGTGTGCCAAACACTGCCAAGGGGAAGCTAGCTGGCTTATAACCCCCATAAGCCCACCTCCAACAAGACAGCTCTAGCAAGGTTCTAATTCCTGAACTGCCATCAGCTGAGGATCGACCATTCAGAACACATTCATTTGTTTGTGGGGGACACCTGGATCAAACCATGACAGTCCACCCCTGATGTAAATACAATGTGTTCAGCTCAACTCTTAAATCCCCACAGCTTTCAATTGAGCCATAATCCCAAAAAAATAAACCGGTATTGGCACAGAACATTCACACTGCAAAACATGAGATGTGGTAAAAACAGATTGAACCAATACAAAATTTATAACAAGCAGGGCAGCATCAATCTCTAACTCCAGTTCACTAATTCTTATTTATTTAAAAATATTTTATTTATTCATTTTCAAGGAGAGAGAGAGAGAGAGAGAGAACACCAGGGCCACCACCCTGTGGGTCTGGCTTATGTGGGTCCCGGGGAATCGAACCGGGGACCTTAGGCACTGGAGGCAAGTACCTTAACCGCTGAGCTATCTCTCCAGCCCTAAGTTCATTAATTCTAATCAGTCTCTTGGAGATTTGATTCTGCCCCTCCAGCTTGGCTACTCAGTCCCTGAAAACTTCCAGTGCTGACAGTTCGCTTTGGCAGCCATCCATAGTCCTGGAATTCATTGGGTCTCCATTGCAACCCACAGTTCATGGCTTCATCGGCCTCCACACATGCAATCTAGCACACCTGCTTCATACATTCTTTCACTGCAGACAGCTTATAGCCCACCAGTGAGGAAGCAGAGCAATGAACACATATACTTATTAGCTAGCTGTCTCCTGCTCATAAATTCCTGAAACCAAGTCCATAAGATGATGCCACCCAGGTAGCACAGGCCTCCTCGGCTACTCTCAACTATTCCTCAGACACGTGCACTTGTTTCAATGATGGTTCTATTATGGAGCCCTATAAATGCTGGACACTAGTCATTTTCAGGTTGTGTTCATTGTAAGAGAGCATTACTATTTAATGTATTTATGATGATTTCTGTTCTTCTGTGATCAATTCCCTCATATATATGTATGTACATACATAGGGAGAACTTTACTTTCACTCTAGCCCAGGCTGAGCTGGAACTCACTGTGTATTCAGTCCAGGCTGGCCTCAACTTTACAGATCTTACCTCAGCCTCCAGAATTCTGGGATTAAAGGCGGAAGCCACTGTGTGCAGCTTTTTAAAAAAATTTCCCTCTTTGTGAAGTTTTTCAGAAACTCACTGTTGTTACTCCTGATATTCTGCATCTTTATTTTACTGATAAACGTAAAAGGTACAGTAGCTTAAATAATTTTATATGAAGATATATTTCCAATAATCCCAGTCACAGTCGATATAAACAGAAATCATTAAGTCTGATACTGTTAATTATGACAAAATTCTTAGTATATTAGTAGTGATATTATATTTTGCACAAGCATTCTGGTATTGGTTAGGACTACATTCTTTTTAAAAAATATTTTTATTTATTTTCAAGCAGAGCTAGAGAGGAGAGACAGAGAGAATGGGCATGCCAGGACCTCCAGCCACTGCAAATGAACTCCAGATGCATGTGCCACTTTGTGCATCTGGCTCTATGTGGGGGAATTGAACCTGGGTGGTTAGGCTTTGCAGGCAAGCACCTTAACCACTGACCCATCTCTCCAGTCCAGGACTATTCTTTTTAAAGAAGATTTTAATTTACTTGAGAGGGAAGCAGGGATGGAGGGAATGAATATGGGTGTGTCAGGGTCTCTTGGTGCTGCAAATGAACTCAACTCTTCACTTTGAGCATCTGGCTTTATGTGGGAATGAGGGAACTGAATCCAGACTGCAGGCTTTGCAAGCAAGCCATCTCCCCAGCCTCCACCTGCTTGTTTTTTTTTTTTTTTTTTGTATGTGTATAGGCCAGAGGCCAATGACCAGGGACTTCTTCACTCTTCATTTTATTCTATGAACCAGGTCTCTTGTTGAATTTAGAGCTCACTGATTGGGCTAGATTTGCTAGTCAGTGAGCCCCAGGGATCCTCCTATTTCCACCTCCACAGTCCTGGGATTACAGGCATGCAATACTAGGTCTGGGGATCTGAACCCAGGCCCTTATACTTGCCTGACAAACACTTTACATAGTGAACCATCTCCCCAGCCTCATGGACCACATTATTTTTAAATTCTAAAGAAAACTACATTTTATAGACATTGGCAACTCATTTATTGATTGACATCTGAGCTCTTTCAAAGTTTAAAAGAAAATGCTAGAGCAAATATTCTTGAATCCATCTCAACAAAGGTTCATGATCACCAAGAAGACCTGGAGTATTCTCAATTTGAACAGATGGCTCATACTCAACAGCTTGTATTAACTTACAAGGTAGAAAGTACTATTTCTTTTACCTACTTGATAATCTAAATATTCACTAACATGATAGCAAAGACATTTGAATTTTGCTTTTATAAAGTTTAGCTTCTAATGTATTGACGTTTATCTCCAGCAGTATCCATTCTCGGTTCCTTATGTTAGAATCTAACTGGAGCTATTATGGAGTTTGCTGATACTCTTGCTTTAGCCCATTCTTGTTCTGCCATGGATGGCACTGTTGCTTGGAATTTTCTGAAGATGAGAAACAGAACATTTCAATGGCTCAGACCATAGGTGACCTGCTTCTTTACCATCTCTATGGAGTACAATGGAGCTCACAATTTATTGATCCACTGAGTGAACAGAACTTTGTTCATAAGTGTGATGTGCACAGAATAATTCACAATTCCTACTTTGATCTAATTTTCTTTCAAGTCTGAGTTCTAGCTCTCCTGTTTAAATTCCATTTCTGCCCTTTGGATCACTGTCTAACTTCTATCTTTATGGTCCCTGGTGAACTCTCTTTTGTATGGATGCTGCCCTAAGCAAGGGATAGGACCCATTTCTGGCTTTGTGGAGGGTCACTGAGAAAATTACAGTAAGAAATGTTTCTTAAACGAATTTAACATAACCTAGTAAGATTAATGGGGAATAAAAACACTGGGTAGGAGTAATTACCCAAGGACTGTGGATGTGGCTCAGTGGTAGAGCACTTGCCTAGCATGTACAAGGCTCTAGGTTCCATCCCCAGTACCAAAATACACTCTCCTCTCCAACAAAAATCCCCTGGGAAGAAAGAATTACTTGTAGATCTAAATTCAATAAACGTCTCTTTGTAATGTAAAATATGATTTTAAAGACGTGGGATAGTTTGAAATAGATCAGAAGGCATCTTCATGTTACTCTTTCTTTTCATATACTTCAAATTTGTACTTAATGCCTTTTTCCTCCTGGACTTCAGAAAGAACACCTGGGTATCTGTAAAGAGAAAGATGAATGATTATTCATTCCTGAAGGGAGAGCTTTCTGACTTCTCACCTGAGCACATCAACTTGTAAGATCTAAGGTGACTCAGGGTTTTTCTTTAAAATGGCAATCTACTATCAAGGTGGGTGAAAAATAGTAAGAAATAAACCAGCAAACTACATAAAGCTAGGAAACAAAAAATATTGTATCTCTTCTTCCTTTCACTCTGATTTGTAATTCTTTCTTCAAATACTAATAATCCCAGTTGCAATTTCTCTTATATTTTTCTACTCTATCAATGAGCTAGTATGAGATTTCCTAAGAACTTTTTACAAGTCTTATAATTGAAACCACATTTTTGTGTAAGCAAAGGAAAAACAAATTAGCTGTAGCTGTTTGGAACATAATTGAAGCTGCATACACCCAGTGTGGTGACAGATTCTCTCTCCCCTGGTTCCCCTGGTATGTGGCACATGCAACTGCTTTGCCAGAATCTCATATGCCTGATCTTTCTTGGGCCCTGGCTTAGTCTCTGCTCCTTCCTGCTTCCCATCATAAACCCAGGCTCTCTGCTCCTGTCACTCAGCCTCCCTCCAGAGCATCCCCACATCTTGGCACCACCTCACTATCATGCAGGCTGCACCTGGCTCTGCAGTCTTGGGGGTCAGGAGCTGCTTTAGTCCCTGTTCTGCCTCTGCCTGGCTGGCACTAAAAAGTCTAAATTGTGGTGAAGAACTTAGCAATCTACCTGACAATGTAAGTGTTCAGAAATGCTACCTACTAACATGCTATCTACTCACTGCTGGCAGGGATAATACAAGAAAATCTTTTATTTTCTTAGGGGATTATAATACATTACTAACTACTAACAGACATTAGCCTCCCCCACCCTTTTTCTTTTAAAGGTGTGCATCACCACATGCATGCCTGGCTGGCATTAGGTTTTTACTAAGTTATAGATTGGAAGAAACAACAGCATTACCATGAGGTAGAAGAAATAGATGATTTCTCTGGAATAATTTATATTTCAGGGCAAGGTAAGAGGCAATCTTTCTTTTTGCCAACCATTTTCTAACATATTGCTGTTCAGTTTAAGTAGTACTATAGTCTTTTTTTAAAGAGGTAATTTTTACTAGAGAATTTTAAACCATCATTTTAATTTAATTTGGAATGAGTCATGGAAAAATAACATTTATATATATATTTTTTCTGTGCAAAATTCACAAGTGTCAAGATTGTCAGTTAATAAGACAAACACAGAGTACCAAGTTCTTTCTAAAGCCAAGAATACATCTTATAAATGACTATGCTACTGGCTGAATATGATTAGTAGTCATGGTATTAATGTTAATTTTCTCTCTGAAACTAGGATTGAATTCTGCCCAAATTTAGTTTTTCTTCTAATATCTTTTGGTCAGTTTTAATGGTTATAATGATCTCATTATCAAAATTCCAAATTTTCTTTTTTTGAGATAGGGTCTCACACTGTAGAACTAATTGGCCTTGAACTTGTAATCTCACAAATGTGGGGATAACCGTTAGTTGTAAGTCACCAACCCAGAGCTTCAAATGGACTCTGAGTTCAAGGATGACAGGATTTGGAAGTACCACATGTTTGTTGGGTTTCACCCCACAGCCTCCCTTTTAGAATCTTCAAGCATTTAGTCACAACAAGCATCAGCTCAAATTATTCGAGCACCACACAGTTCAGAGATGTGGTGCCAATTCTAAGAGATAAATGGAATTCCTGCAACAGTAATCCACAAAAACCAACTGCAACTAAAATAAAATCAACATTGTAGGATGGACAGGCTCTAGAATAAGGAGATGGGAAACCCATTAAGTGCAAATATGTCCACACCTGGGAGTCAGGAGTAGTGGGCTGGGAATGTGAAGTCTAATTCAGATGTGCAATGACAGTGGGCGTGGGTCTCAGCTTGGAGCCTGCTCTCTGTTAAGGTGTCACGTGCTAGAAGTCTGGGTCTCTGGTGTTGTGGACTTTAAAGTGGGACATGTGGGGATGGCACTAGGTTAATGGAAGTGTGCGCTTCAGTCTGAGACTCCATTCTCTTGGGCTCCTTGATTCTAGATGTGATCTTTCCTCCTCATGCTTGTGGCTGCCAATGTGATGTCATCTGCCATGAGGTCCTCACTCGTGGGGAGCTGAGGCTAGCAGCACTGCTGCTGAGTCTCCAGAACCATGAGCTAAATAAACCTCTCTTCTAAAGTTAGCCTGCTTCAGGTATTTCATTACAGTAGTGAAAAAATGGACTAATAGCTTTTAAAGGTCCTTTTGGTCTTTATTCCTTTTTTGGAACTCATTAAAAAGAAAACCGCTGATATAACATTTGAGCCTGCTGGCTTGAGAAAGAAGAATTTCTTCCAAGCAAGATCAATGAGAACAGAGCCTCATGGGAAGGGCTGATGTGGTGCTACTGAATTAAAAGCAAAGGCAATGACAGGCACAAAAGGCAGACACACGGTAAAGCCACCTTACTCTGGTCAGCAGGTACTTCTGCTAGCCTTATCATTTGTGGCTTCCTCTAAATTCTAATTTACAATTGTTCCCACTTTCATCTTTAATTCATTATACCAGTGCCAATTTTTTTAAACTGAGAAGTATGGTATTAATAAATGGTGCTGTGAATTGAGACCTGTATAAACATAACAGGATGCTGATGGGGGAGTCATAATGACAGGGGAACTGTGGGGAAGGGAGAAGGGAGTGGAGAATCATCAAAGTTCATTTCTGGGCAGTAAGAAGCAACAAGTCCCCCAGTACATAGAGGTTTGAAGAGAAAGCTCTAGAACTGAGCATCATTACTGCTTTCCAGGGATAAAGTACATTTTCTTTCCAAAGGTTTCCTTTTTCCTTTTATTTAGTTTTTCAGGACTCCCCCCCCCCTTTTCCTTTCTTAATAAAAGGCTGATCTACTGGAGGCCTCCACTTAGAGAATTCCTTCCACTTCAAGTTAAGGAGCTTCCTGAAATGTTGGTGTAAGTCAGAAAGCAAAGATGACTATCAAATACTGCAACAGAAGAATTTTGTATTTTTGCATAGCCTTGTTTATATGTCTGTTTTTACTCTTTCAGTAAAATATCTCTTTTCTTATGACATTTTTTGAGGCAGGATCTTACTCTAGCCAAGACTGGCCTCAAACTCATGGTGATCCTAGTTCCTACCTCAGCCTCCCAAGCGCTGGAATTATAGGCATGAGCCACCATACCTCTCTTTATATTTTCTAAGACATTTAAAGAAGTTTAACCAAGGTTCATAAGCACTTCATCTCTATCTATATATCTCTAGAAAACAAACAAGCAAAAACACAGAGAAGGACACAGTACTTCCCAAGTGATTTCTTCAAGGATAGTAGTCTCTTGGTACCAAGACGAGATGACCACACCAAAAAAGAAAATTGCACACACCAATCTCCTTTATGGATACAAATGTAAAAGTCCTTGAGAAAATACTAGGAAACTAATCTTCCAATATTAAAAAAAAAGTTATACACAATTACCAAATATAATTTATTCCAGAAATGCAGATTACTTTAACATGAAAATCAATTAATATAACATTTTACCACATTTACATTAATAGTATCACCAGATACAAAAAAAGTCATGTGGCCAAATCTAACAGCCCTTCATGACAAACATACTCAGAGAACTAAAAATAGAAGGAATCTTCCTCAATGTGAGAAAGGACTCGTGACAAACTCACAAGTCACATGCTTAATAGCAAAAGACTGAATTGCTCCCCACTAAGATCAGGAATGAGAAGACAAGTGTGTGTGTGTGTGTGTGTGTGTGTGTGTGTGTATGTGTGTATGTATATGTATGTGTGTGCATCTGTGTGTGTGCGCACACTTTTTTCGCCTAGTGAAAATACTGATGGCACTTACCAAGGTAATTAGGCAAGAAAGAAAACAATATGCATCTGTCTAGAAGGAGGAAGTAAAACCATAAGCATATTCAGATGAGGTTTAATTGTAAACAGGAAGTCCTAAGAGGGCTCGGGTGATGATCCAGAGGTTAACGTGCTTGCTTGCAAAGCCTAGCAGCCTAGGTTCAATTTCCCAGTACCCAAGTGAAGCCAGATGCACAAAGTAGGGTATGTATCTGGAGTTCATTTGCAGTGGCAGGAGGCCCTGGAGCCCATTTTCTCTCTCTGCTTGCAAGTACACACACACACACACACACACACACACACACACACACACACACACATATTTAAAAGAAAGTCCTAAGAAATTTACTAACAGTTGCAACTAATTTTAAAATTTATTCTTATTTGTGTGTGTGTGCATGTGTGCACATGCGTAGGTGTAACTGGAGGGCAAAGAACAACCTAGTGGTGTCGGTCCTCTCCTTCAACCTTGAGATATGGCTTCTCTTGTTTTTCACTGGGAAAGCTGGTCTCCCTGGTACACAAGCCTCAGGATTCTCCCAACTCGGCCTTCCACTGCTTAGGCATGTTAGATTACAGCTGCACCTGGCTTCATGCGGATGCTAGGGATGAAACTTGGTTCTGCATAAAATACTTATTTTAATGAAGTGTAAGACATACAGTGACAGCTATAAAGCATTACCGAGAGAAATGAAAGAGGACCTCAGTAAGTGGAAGGATGTCACATGATCAAAGTCTGGAAGACCTAGCATTGCCTAGGCGGCATGACTTGCAGTGTGATCTGTAGACACAATGCTCACTCATCAAACCCCAGGTGGCTTTCTGGCAGAAACTGATGCACTGATTAGGACTCCATGGAAATGCTAGGGACACAGAAGGGCAAAGTTGGAAGGCTTATACTTCCTGATTTCAAAAGTTATTAATTAAGACAGTGTAGTATATAATTATATACATATACTCAATGGAACAGAAGTGAGTCCAGAAACATACATATTATAATCACTTGAAATTGTAGGAAAACATATAGATAGATGTAAATATAGCAATAGTTATGAATTTACCCAAAGATAAAGTCAGAGAGTCAGAATAGGTATTTATTTGAGTTATCAAGGACCCTGAAGGATTAGAGTTAGAAAGAGTTTTGTTTAAGAAGAGTTAGGAAGGCATTTAAGAGAAACTGTTTAACAAAATAGTCTACTCTTATCATTATTATTATTATTATTATTATTATTATTATTATTATTTGAGAAGGAAGGGGGAGAGTATGGGCATACCAGGGCCTCTTGCCATTGCAAATGAACTCCAAATGCATGTGCCACTTTGTGCATCTGGCTTTATGTGGGTGCTGGGGAATCAAATCCAGGCTGACAGGCTTTTCAAGCAAGTACCTTTAATTGCTGAGCCATCTCTCAGCTCAGTCTATTCTTGTTATCAGCAAAAAGAGAATTAAGGAAGAGCTGAGATTTGTATCACATAATGTCAGAATTAGCAATCTAAGCAGAAAATATGTGTGACAAAGTAAAATAAGTTATTTTTACATTAACATATGTGAAATCACCTGATTTTCTCTTTAAGCAGCTAAGTTTGGAACTTAAGCAAGATTTTCTTTCTTTCAGAATTAAGATACCAAGAAAACCATCCAATTCATGTGATTCAAGACTACCTTCTGTAGAAGACTATTCTAAAATTTGGCTATCTTTATTCAGACTCAGTTGATAATGTCTCTATAGGGGGGCACTTAAAAAGCAGACTCACATTAAAGAGGGTCATTATTAGACATGACTGAGAATATTTCCAAGAATGTGCTAAAAGCTGTTCTAAAGTGTTGATGTAGTTAAGTGTTTTCTTTTATTTGTATAGCCAACAACTGAGAAGTGCTTTTAAACTGAAATGTTAGGAGGTTTCAGAGCAGGCAACTTCATGTTGCAATCTCAAGGGTAACCTCTTTCCTGCATCTTGACCACAATGACCACCGTAACTAAGTCTCCCCACCTTGCACCTGAATCCCTGCAATTAAGTAGTCTCTCTGGCTCACTCTTGTTCCCTTCCTGCCCAGTTGCCAGAGCAGCCGGAACAATGACTCCTCTAGGGAACACTGTGTCTGCACTTGGTCTGACTCCTGAACCCCTTGCTTGCAATGCCCACAGTGGCCTTCAGGCTCAGAGAACAGGCAGCTCAGCCTCCACACTCCCTAATTCCTGTTCCTGGAATGCTCTCCCTTCTCCTGCTGGCTGGCTGCTTTAAATATTTTATCTATTATCTATCTATCTATCTATCTATCTATCTATCTATCTATCTATCTATCAATCAATCATCTATCTACCTACCTATCATCTGAGAGAGAGAAAGAAGGAAATGTATGGACACCAAGGCCTTTTGTCAGGATACATACACCCCTTTCTGCATCTGGCTTCACGTAGGTACTGGGAACTTGAGCCTGGATTGGCAGACGTTGCAAGCAAGCATCTTTAACCACTGAGTAATCTCCCCAGTCCCCAGATGGCTTCTTGTTACTTTGATCTCAGTGTAGAAATCACTCTTCAGGACATCTCAGACTCTAGTGTCCACTAGTGTCCACTGCATCACAATGCTTCAATTCTCCACCCAGCACTAGTTTCTTTTGGTGCCCATCATTTGTCACCCTTGCTCTATTAGAAAGAAAGTCGGCCCCAGGGAGGGCAGCAGCATCAGCAGGCCCAGCCAACACTCCCCAGTGTCTAGGACAGACCTGATCCCCATCAAATTAACTAGTGACAAGTCTTCTAGATTTTACTAAAATCATTAAAACTTAAACATTTCAAGTCTACCCAGATTTCCAAAAATTCCCAAGACATGTGGCTACTTCAAAGTAAATCTGAAACAAATTTTTTTTCTCTGTTCAATAAATTTTTTTAGTTAACATGCAAAGTAAAGGGTCTGATTGTGACACTTTCACACACATACACATATATGTATGTAAATAAACAAACATATATATATATATATATATATATATATATATATATATATATATATATTTCTATGTTCTTATTTGCCTCTCTTCTGTAATTTTTAACTGGGAAATTGAAAAGTACTTCAGACTAGTAACATTATACTTACTCTGGGAGAAGTTTGTATTTCTCCAAATCAATATCTGGAAAAAATGTGTCACTTTCAAATTCTTGCATGATCCTTGTCACAAATAGTTTATGATGTCCTGGCTGATTCATAGCTTCCTTTAAAATAAAACAAAAGGTATCACTTTTCTCTGTCAAAAGAAAGAAACTAAGATTTTTGTTTTAGTTACTTTGTACTAGGCATTAAAGAAGTGTTTGTTACTACTCAAATATACTACTAAAGTTTGGAGCCTTGCAAAACATATCTTAGTTACCTTGAGAATGGTACTAATCATTAGTAATAGGAAAATATGCTCTGGCCAGGCATTGTCATGCACACCTCTAACCCCAGCACCTGGGAGGCAGAGGTTGGATCACTGTGAGTTCAAAGTCACCCTGAGACTACATAGTGAATTCCAGGTCAGCCTGGGCTAGATTGAGACCCTACCTGGAAAAAAAAAAATCAAAAAACAAAACAAGCAAAAAACAAAACAAAACAAAAAAATGTTCTGCTTTGCTTATATTCTTATATATGCTTATATTCCCTTTAAACATGAGTAAGATAGTAACATTTCCTGAGATCTTCACTACTGAAAAAGCCAGGAACATATCCAGTAATGCAATCATTTCTCACCTCTGTTGCTAATGATTGCATTTGACCTTCTTGGTAATGACTTTTCTAATGGTTGCCTATGGTACTTGACAGTTTCTGTAGATAAAATTCCCTTTAAGCAAATCTTAAAATGTGAGTAGAAAGGATGACTCCTAATTTCAGATTATATATATATATATATATATATATATATATATATACACACACACACACACACACACACACACACACAATAAAAACCTTTATTCCTCAAGCACATATAGGGAAAAGAAAAAAAATATTTATGCATATACACACATAAATAACATTCCAGGTCTTGGTCATTCTTCAAATTTCAGATGAGGTATAGAACAAATTTTACTTTTGATTTTCAATGATTCAGCTTAAGTCAAATCAATTATTAGCTTTGCTACAAGCAAACATTCTAATAGTTCTTACTGTACTCCAAATCAGTAAAACTTAACAGGACTAGCCACATTAGCATTTGAAGTTGTATATCACATTTGAGCAAACTTTCTGAAAACGGACAGATAGTTAATAATTTTAGGCTTTTAAGGGCCATAAGGTATCTTATTTAGGTGAAAACAGCAATAGCTAATACTTAACAAAGGAGCATGCCTATATTCCAATAAAACTCTATCAATATGTTCCCTGGGAAGATAAACAGGACGATCTACAGGAGATTATGATGTGAGGTATGCAAATAATGCTACTAAGTGTAGGCTTTAATTTTCTTTAATTTCCTTAGTATAAATCAAATTCTATAAACTCATTAAGTACAGTGTTTTAAAAATACATTTTCATATGGGTTCTGATTCATTCAAAACATGATAAATATACTGAACAAACAAAGAGCTAGGTTTTCTTTTCTTTTCTTTCTTTTTTTTTTTTTCTGAGGTAGGGTCTCACTTAGCCCAGGGTGAACTGTAACTTACTCTGCAGTTCCTGGCTGGCCTTGAACTCACAGTGATCCTCCAACCTCTACCTCTCTCACACACATGTTGGGATTAAAGGTGTGTGTCAGCATATCCTGCTAGAACTAGTTTTTTTTTTTTTTAAGAAGAAATTCATATTTGGATGAAAAGAGCAAAGAAAAGTCTTACAAACGAGGAAAACAAGAGTTTGCAGAAATAAGAATGAAAAACTGAAGGTCATAATGAAACCCTTCCTTTTGTACAATGAATATATATGCTCATAGAAATAGATAAAAAGAGTAGACTAAAAATTTTGTTTCTGCTTTTAATTACTTTGCACAGCAGTGTCAGTTAACTGAATGGCAGGCCCAGTGATCAGTAGGGATCGTGGGCTGCCTCCCCTGCTCAAGTTAAAGGCTTTCCAGTTCCCACAGTAGGTGCTGTCTTCTTCCTCTACTTCCCTAAGTGTCAAGGCTGAAGTAGGCAGAAACACTTCTTATTACTTACCTTATAAACAGAGCTGCCTCCGACTATCCAAACCATGTCCACTTTATTTGCTAATTCTGGTTGTTCAATAAGTTTTAAAGCATCATCCAAACTTTTGGCAAGAAAATGAGCTCCTTGTGGAGGGTCTCTGAGATTGAAAAAAAAAAAAAACCAACAACTATGTTTTTGTAAAATTTATCCTTACTAGTCAAATATCTGATTAGGAAGCAGCAAGTACAAACAAATCATAAATATGAATTCTTTTAACAAAATACTCAACATCAAGTGGCCTATGTATGATCAGCATCTGTATTTTGTGCATGTATGGTATACACATGCCAAGCACAAAGCAGCATGTAACATTTCTCTAGAAGAACCCAAAATCACAGTAGTAGGTGTCTGATTACAGGGGACAGGAAATGAGAAGACATTTTCTAGGGGTTTAAGTTATACAGACCCAAGAAAGCAGTAACTTCTAACCCTCAAACACATATTTATATACATACACACATCTCAAATTCCAGGTCTTGGCTACCCTAACAAATTTCACTTATTTATTTATACTAGGGAGGGAGGGAGGGAGGGAGGGAGGGAGGGAGGGAGGGAGAGAGAGAGAGAATGAATGGGTATATATCAGGATCTCTAGCCACTGAAAACAAACTCCAGATGCATGTACCACTTTGTGCATGTGGCTTTATGTGGGTACTAGGAAATGGAAGCCAGGTTGTTAAGCTTTGCATGTAAGCTCCTTAACTGCTGAGCCCTCTCTTCATTCGCAAATTTTACCTTTTATTTTCAATACTTCAGCTTATATTAAGCATTTATTATCTATGTTGCAACCAAATAAATATCCTACTAGTTCTAACTGTATCAAAACGTACAGGTGAGACATCTCATTCTACGCAATATTCACTGTAACAAAAAGCACAAATACTAAATTATATATATAAACATATATATGTATATATATATATATAGCATTTGAGAGTAAATACACTTATATCTGTACTTTATTTTGAAATGCACATACAAACACAACCATTTGATGTTTGTGATAAAACCAATACAATCATTATTAGTACAATAGTTGGTCAATGCTTTAATGTAAAGCTCTTTCAGTATATTTGAAAAATTTAATAAAAATACTTTTAAAGAGAATGATTGAATGACTAGAGAAATTCGGTACAATATGCAGATTGTTAATATATAGTTACCTATGGTGGGGAATGCAATTGGCTTTCACATTTTGTACAATATATAAATGAGTGAAGTTTTAGAAAGATGAGCTTATCACTTATATAATTAAAATCTGGAAAGAAAAAAAGTTAAATTTCACTGTTTATATTGACTAGCTCAGTCTATCTCAAACTCCAGAACTAATTTTTTTTTTTTTTTGGTTGGGGAGGAGGGTTGCAATTCCCTTTATAAATGAGGAAGCATGCACAACTTAGCTTTCAAAGTAATTAGATACAGAAGAGAAATTATAATTCAATGTCAAGTTCTTAGCCTGGTGCTTTAAAAAGATTACATAAAGGTCTTTGAAGTAGTGGTTCTAACAATGATTAATCAAGAACTAATAGGGATTATTCATTCTCTTAGTTGCATTCTCCCTCTTTTCGTGATATGTTTTTTTTTTCCTCCCTTTGTCATCTGTAGAAGAATTAGGAAAGAGCAAAGAATATACTTAATTCAGGCTGGAAAAAGAAATGGAGTGCAAGGTGAAGTTCAGTGAGCTGAGATATTGCCCAAGTTCATCAGGTCAGGTGCAAGGACAAGCTTGCATGAGTCTGTTCCTGGAGAAAAGCGATCTAGAAGGAATAGAGTGAGGAGATGAAAAGTCTGCAATGACTGGAAGAGTCATAGTGTTTTAGTAAGTCAGGATTGATGATGAGAGATTAATGGAAAATGGTAATTAAGGAACTGTCCTGCAATCAAACTGGTAGCTGGAAGCAGTCAGTATCCCTAAAGTTGGTGGAATATAGTAATAGGATTTCCAACAAGGTAAAATGGTGGTGTGGACTTCAAAGAAAAGAAGCAATAATTTTGTGAAGGCTGTGAAACAATAGGCCTGAAAATAACCCAAGGAAACAGGTGATGACTGCTTCCTTGTCCTTTGTGTTGAACCTGGAGATGAAAACATTGACCAGATTAAGGCCTTGTTTCAGATTGAAGTTACAGCAAAAGCATAGGGGGTGGGAGGGGTTGTAATGCATCTGCAAAATGTTGCTACTGAGTTGTTTAGAAAACACTAGATTACCCCTACAAAGGGAAAAAAGCTGAGCTATCACTTGAGTTCATCAGCCTCTTTATACACTGACAGCCTAGAAAAGAACAGTATATAGTAGACACTGTTGAGACTTGATTCATTGCTAAATTTCCTTATAATTTTCTCACACTGAGATTGGATTTTCCAATAGCAGATAGCCAGTAGGTGTTGGCACATACAACAGTGTCAGGAAGTGTGCGACATGCTTGTATGTTTCTGATGCAGAGTAAAAAATTCCCTGAGAATTCAGAAATCAATGAAAACAAGGTAGGCACTCCCTTCAGTGTAACCAGAAATCCTATGTGGGTACCATCTTTCCTTTGTATCGATGAGGAAACAGGGAGAGGTTAATTAGCTAATGGTCACACAGCTTGGAAATGGTGGGTCTAGGAGTTAAACTCCAGCAGCCTGACTTTGGAACTGCAGTAGCCATATGTTTCCTGTGTGTATTAGTCAGGGTTCTCTAGAGGAAACAGAGTTGATAGAATGGACTGTAGTAAAAGGGAATTTATTGGGGTAGCTTATGACAGTCCAACAACAGCAGTCTGCAGGCCCACAGGTGAAGAAACCAGTAGCTGTTCAGTCCATGTGGCTGGAGGCCTCAGCAGTCCCAATCCAGCTCTGAAAGCCTGATGGCTCCCTGGAGAGCGGCTACTCTTCAGTCCACAATGTGAGGCCAAGGAAGCTGAGTTCCAATGTTCAAAAAGGGTAGGAAAGTAGGATGTGAGTGCAAGTCATGAACAAGCACCAGCAGCCGGGGGCGGGGGGGGGGGACACAAAGAAAAAAAAAAGGGGCCACACAAAGAATGTGTATAGCATGCTACTGGGGACCAGACATAGTGTATCACTTGAGGTGGAGTGATGAGAGAGCATGATTCTTTAGCTGAGTGTCAAGAGATAAAAAGTTGTCTGAAAACACAAAATGATATACAACTATAGAAACCATAACAGTTCTACCATAGCCTACTCGTGTAGGCAACAGTAGTATACAACATATACAAATCATAAAGTTAAGGAGTTAAGAGCAGAAGAAACAATCTGTAGTGGATTTTTAAATCCTGAAGAGTGGGCCAACAAAACAAAGTCTCCAAACAGAAAGGCCAGTTACAATACTGCACAGGCAGGGCTGGTTTAGACAGGCGGATGTATGTCTCAGGATTCAATGAAGAATACAGTGATTTGCTAAGGTTAAAAAAAGAAATCAAGAGGGTGTTCACCGTGATCTCATTAATGTTAAGAGGTGAAAATGTGTGCGATATGAAGAGAGATCAGAGTATCATTGTTTCTTTTGGGGGGGAGTTGAAGACCAATTCAATGGGCTTCACACATGCTAAGCAAAGTCTCTACCACTATCCTATTCTCCCAGCAACTAACCTTAGTATTTTCTGTAAGTTACACAGCAGCAAGGTTGGAGGACACAAGTATGGGTTGTTTGTTACCTGAGCGAATTTAGAACACATGGTAGCACAGAGAGGCTTAGGGAGCAGAGAGACAAAGAGGAAGGGTCTAAGGGAAGAAGCCTTTTTAAAGGGATGCCCCCAGTGATGCCAGTGATGTACTTCCTCCAATCAGGCCCCTTCTCTTAATAGTCTGTTCAGCAGATCAATACATTAATGAAGTTCAAATGCTCATAATCCAACCACCTCTCAAAAGCCCATCAGCTAGCTAGCTCTTACCATAGAGCCTCCTGAGGACATTTTAAGATTTAAACAGTAACAGGCATCTCCTATGTTAGAAACTTTACATACAAAATCCAACAAATCCTGAAAATCTCCCTCAAAGCTGTCACTATTAATCCTATGTAGTAGTCAACGAAGTTGAGGTTCAGCAAGCCTTGCTCATAACCTGCCTGAACCCCAATTTTACTAGGAGCCAGAAAAGGTTTAAGAGGCCAGGGACAATAAGCACATGAACTGGAGGAGGGAAAGACTTTAAGAGGAAGGAATTATTATTACTAGAAAGAATATGAAACAGTGTAAAAGTTATTGTAACATGACATTTGGACAGCTATTGTAGAGACAATCTGCAATATCTAACATTATGGAGGAAATTTTGAGTTTTCAAAAATGTCAAGGGTATAGCATTGAAATAAAACTAATTTTTAAAAATGTTTCTATTTATTTGAGAGGCAAGATAAGAGACAGGGAGAAAGAGGAAGATAGAGATGAAGATGGGCATGCCACAGCCTTCTACCACTGCAAATGAATTCCAGACACATGTGACACTTTGTGCATCTGTCATTACATGGGTACTGGGGAGTCAAACTGAGGCCAGCATTATTTGCAAGCAAGTTCCTTTAACCACTGAGCCATCTCTCCAGCCCTAAAACTTTTTTTGATTACCAAAGACATATGTACAAATTCATATGTGTGTGTGTGTGTGTGCGTGCACGTGTTTATTTATATGTATACACATGTATACATAATATATATATGTGTACATAAGTCTGGTAATCAAACATAAATATCAATATATACTCACACAAAATATATGCACATGCATGTTGTTTTTGAGCCTGGGCCTTTTTTCTATAGGTCAGAGTAACCTTGATCTCATGATCCTCCTGCCTAAGCCTCCTAGGAATACACGATTCACAGCTTGTTTATTTAGAAAGCTTTACAAAAGTATTTCTCTTCCCATATCTTAGGTAAATATTCACTGTAAGTATTGTTTATATGTAAATGCTGGGGGGGGTTACTGTGAGGATTCAAGAACATAAAGAAGCTGAATATTTTAAAAAGCCTGCATAGTGTAAATGTCTGCCCTTTAATGCAGGACCCAGCAATGCCTGAAACACAACAGGTGCTCAGAATACATACAGAATTGACCAGCAAGTAGAGAAGCAGGCAAAGAAACCAAAAAATAATACCTAATATAATTTTTTACTGATATTGTTATTTCTCTCTGGCCTGCTCAATAACAGACTTAAATTTTTTTTCAGTCTTATCGAAAAGCAAAATACACCAGTAAATGTTATATATAAATACACGAGAAGCAACCAAACCCAATTACACCCACCACAGGGAGGGTCATAAAGAAGAAATTAGACTCATCATTTGAGAAGAAATGCTGGCTCACCCGAAAATCTCCCCTACTGAGACTCCTTTATGTTTGTTTTAGCTCAAGCTAGCATAAATAAACTTGAGTAGTATTCAAGAATATGTTATTAAGGACTCCGAGAATGGCAATATAGTCTGTGAATCTGAGTTCTGCCAAGGAGAGAGATAATATCCTAGCAACCAGGACAAAGCGCACCCTGAAGATGGAGGCAGATGGCAAGATGCACATTATCAGAGGCCATCGATGCAAATGTTCTGGTATTTTCTTTTCATTTTTAACCTATGCCCTTTGTGGAGGGATGTGGGAGGAAATCCATTATCAGGGTCTGAATCTTAGTGAGCCGTGGAATGCTTTTTCCTTCCCAGGGTGTGTTAATTTGTTGAGGCTATCGTTACTGGTCATTCAGACACTAGTGTTCTGTAGGTGTGACGACATCTATAATTCACTGGCTTCAGTCTGGATGTACCTGGTTCAAATCACTGAAAAGCCTTAGGGGAAGAAATGAGGTTTCCCAGATGAAGAAATTGTTGCATTTTGGGCTGATAACCACTTAATTTGGGCAAATCTCCGAACATAGACATTTTAATTTTTTTTGTGAAACTAAACAAGTTATTGATTATATTACATAGCTAATTTTGAGTCTACTGCATAATGGTCCAAAGAAACTTGCAAATATGTTACCACAATGAGATGTAATGATTACTATAAATTTTCAAGGTGATAAAACTTGATTACTTAAGGAACAGAATACATTGTTACATGGTACACTTGCTTATTCATTTTCTGTAGTCATCTCTGTGATATTAAGACATTTATCTATAGTATCTTACACTGCTTCATTCTGTCATGTACTGATTTGCACTCTAGAGAATGGAACATCATTTCCCCGTGGATTTGTTACGATACTTACTTGAGTTCTCTACTGAGAACTATGTTAATTCTATCCTTTAAAGGTCGATTCTTCTCAGGAATGGAGAACCAGGTTTTCCTGCCCATAATCACAAGATTCTGTTTACCTGTAAGAGCACACAAAAAGGATAAGCACACATCCTTTCCCACAGTCACATATACGCAAGATATGATTGTCATAGTGACATCTAGTGGATCTCCTTTACAAAAGTCAAGACAAAGTAACCTTACTAAAATTCACATTTATCACTCCTGAAATATGGTTAGAGTTTTCCTTTTGGTTTTATCCAATTTATAGCTGTAGCTTGAATCAATTCAATCCATGTGTAAATCTGGGTCAAAATGTGTAAGTTGTTTAGATTCTGTCCCCCATTAGACAAATCATGTAACCGCTTTTGCTTTACTTTCCTTATCTGTAAAATAGAGTTAAGAATAGTCCCTACTTTTAGAGTTCATGAAGGGTACCTAGAACAATGTTCAGTATATAAGTTCAGGTATAATTGTTTGACATAATCATACTTAATCATATATTTTAAATATTTTATTTATAGAGAGTACACACACACACACACACACACAGAGAGAGAGAGAGAGAGAGAGAGAGAGAGAGAGAGAGAGAGAGAGAGAGAGAGAGAGAAAGGGAGAGAATGGGTGCTCCTGGGCCTCCTGCCACTGCAAGTGAACTCCAGACGCATGGCCACTCTGCCTCTGGCTTTCCATGGCTACTGGGGAATCAAACTTGGGTCCTTAGCTTTTACAAGCAGGCACCTTAACCGCTGAGCCATCTCTCCAGACTCTTATTCATATTTGTGTACATTGCACATTTACACTGTCATATCTCAAAAACTTTAAATGATGGAGTCACATCCTTAGCCCCCAAGTGTAATGATTCTGATATAAAAATTCAATATATACAGCTAATACTTTTGATTTGATTACTTACAAAAGCCACAAGAGTCAGATGTTTGGATCAATGGAGCACCAATTACACCACAGTTAGTACTCATGAGCGGACCTTCCAGGAGGCTCTTTGCCAGCTTGTCTGCCAGTGACCTCTCCTAAACCCAAGGGCCTTCTACCTTTCCTATTAATGTTTTGTGACCTC
This sequence comes from Zapus hudsonius, assembly GCA_004024765.1. Classification (NCBI taxonomy): domain Eukaryota; kingdom Metazoa; phylum Chordata; class Mammalia; order Rodentia; family Dipodidae; genus Zapus; species Zapus hudsonius. The sequence goes on from PVHP010001131.1 coordinate 91,961, forward strand.
TGCTTCTCTGTTTACTCTGCCATTCCTCCTCTTACCATCATCAGCAGACATGTTTGTTGGGTTTCCATCTCGCCCCCAGAATATTTTCTTCGGTTACCCTCTTCTCACCAGTGGCACAAATGATCAGGTTTCCTTTCTGAAATTACCCCAGATGTCCTAGAGCCGACTGAAAACAGCCATTTCTACTGCTCACCATTCGCATTCCTTTATTTTCCTGGTTACCCAACCTCTCCCAACCTGAAACCCAGCCTTATGCCTTCTTGCCTCCAGATATCCAGCACTGTCCTGTATGTTGAAAAGAGTTTTCTCTCTTTACTGCCTTTGGTCAGCAGCTGTTCCAAAGAGACCTTCTTTGGTCCATTTGAAGTGTTCACTTCTCCTACGAATATACCCAATATCTAAGTTGTACTCGACTGGAAAAAAATCAATTATTTCAAATATATATATTTGAAGCTCAAGCACTTAAAAATCCTACATTACCTTCCACTGAAGAGGTTGTGGTCATCCTTTGGAAATACTTGAACTCATTCCTGCAAGTTGGAGAAATTGCGTTACCGAGAACCCACGCTGCCCACTGACGGTGCCCGTGGGGACGGTGCCCTCCAGCACCGGGACTCTGCTCCGGGCCAGGGCGCCGCGGGCAAAGGCCTCTCGGGCCGCGCACAAAGTGGGCAGCTTGGCCTCCGTTCCTGCTCAGGTGTAGCAGGTCACCCGCGGCCCCCGCCCAAGGGCCCCGGTGTCCCGAATCCAGCCCGGCCTGTACCTGAGCGGAGGCCAGGGCAGGTCCCCGTTTTTGCCAATGCCCATGTTCTGGGACACGGCCACGATGCAGTTTAGCGGACGAACCATGATAGCAGCACCGATCACCGAGGAGGAAGCTCGGGAGACCGCCCTTCCCCAGCGACTTTGGCGCGAAATTGCGGCCGCCCCGCCTCTCCGCCCCATTTGGGCGGAAGAGGCCCCGCCCCTTCGCCCATCTGTACATTCGAGGCCCGCCCCCTCCGTCCCATTTGTACAGGCAAGGCCCCTCCCCCTCCGTATCACTTGTTCAGGCGAAGCTCCGCCCCTTGGCCCATGTGTAAAGACGAGGCCCGCCCCCTCCGTCCTATTTGTGCAGGCGAGGCCCCGCCCACTCAGCCCAGCCCGCAGACCAGGTGCCGGCGCGCAGGCGCCTGGGGACTGTGGCGGCGTGCTCGCTCGCTCGCTCGCTCGCTCGCTCGCGCGCCCCGGCCTGGTCCTCCCTGCAGCCTGCCACTCTCGGCCCTGCGATGTCTCGCCGCAAACCCGGCGCAGCTCCTGGAAGGCAAGCAGTTCTGAGCAGGTTCTTCCAGTCCGCCGGAAGCCTGAAATCTTCCTCCCCCACGGGTGCTGCCGAGAATGCAGACCCTGACTCCACAGCGCCGCCAGCGTCCAGCGCCTTGGTGGGTTCGGGGCGGGGCCGTAGGGGCGGGACGGGGCGGGGCTTGCAGGTGGAATCCACCAGTGACGGGCAGGATGAGAAAGGAATGGGCGTGCCCACGGCGGGGTTTGCGGGTGGAATCCACCAATGATGGGCAGGATGAGAAAAGAATGGGCGTGCCCGGGGCGGGGTCTGCAGGTGGGATCCACCAATGACGGGCAGGATGAAAAGAGTATGGGCGTGCCCAGGGCGGGGTCTGCAGGTGGGATCCACCAATGACGGGCAGGATGAAAAGAGTATGGGCGTGCCCAGGGCGGGGTTTGCTGGTGAAATCCACCAGTAATGGGCAGGATGAGAAAAGAATGGGCGTGCCCAGGGCGGGGTTTGTGGGTGGAATCCACCAATGGTGGCAGGGTGAGAAAAGAATGGGCGTGCCAGGGGCTGGGTTTGTGGGTGGAATCCACCAATGATAGGCAGGATGAGAAAGGGGCGGGGCCGTGGAAAGAAAGTGGGAAAAACCCTTGGGGTCTGAGACTTAGGTGGAAGTGAAAAGCTTAATTAGCCTGATTAGAGGTCTGATTAGAGGGGATGGACCTGAGCCAGAACTCTGCTGGGTGGCTGGAGCTTGCTGGCAAAGGATGATTTAACCTCCTTCTCAAGGAGCTGTATGTAGGTCCTTCCTTACATCTGCGTGGTCACCAGAAGAAAGCTGTTCTTTACAGGGAAAAAGCATGCTCCGTATTCACACTCACTGCGGGCAGAAGGCCTCCTGAGCACTTTCCCACTTACTGTACAGTGTGACATTCACTTTCAATGGATGAGTTTTCTGTGGATGTGAATGGCGTTGGGTACTTCCTACTGCTTGTAACTCTAGCAGACTAAGTAAATCTCTGGGTTTTTGTTTTGTTTTTCTTTTCTGAGCCACAAGGGAAAGCCCAAAAGGTGAACCCTCCCAGGGCCTGAGAGTTGGCACCTTGCCTCTCGTGATGGAGGTCCTGGGTTCCCTCAGTTCCTGCCCTAAGGATTTGGAAGGGGATTGCAGACTGGCTTTTCAACCACCCCCATTTTAATGCGGGAGACAGTAAGGCTGCTTTAAAATCTGGTTTCTCTCATTAATGTTACTTCCCTATGCTGTTACTCCTCTCCTTTTTCTCACGTGTTCATGAACTCATCAAGATTCTATTTCGCATCTAACATTGAGAGAATTTTTGGCAAACCATTTTATTTTTTAAATTTCCTTCCAACAATTCATAGGGCATTTCTGATGGCGAACATGAGCTGCTTAATCAGAAATAGTCACAATTAACATTTCAAAGTGCATGTTTTTCATTTATCACCCTTCCCCTTCTAGTTTTGTGCTTGGTAGTTAATTTCTCAGCATATTTCAAAAGATGAAATAGGTGGGGACTGATGAAATAAGGTAGAAGGCTTAGCCTCAGTTAATTCCAGCAAGACTTGAGGTGCTAAAGGAATGTGACCTACCGGTCTCTGTCTTGTTCGATGATGTCAAAAGTTAACTCTAGGTCTTCCCGGAGCTAAAAGTAGGTCATTCTGAATGCGAAGACTGGAAGGCAAGGAACTGGTCATTCAGAAGCAAGGTTCATGACTCCATGCATGCCAAGCCTTCTCAGAACAGGGATAAACATTTTCTAACCTTCCTGATGCAGACTACAGAAATTGACAGAAGGAAAAAGAGACCCTGGGACAATGATGGGCCCATGAAGAAGAAAGCCAGGAAAGTCCAAGAGAAGGAAGGAGGAGGTGACAATCCTGGTAAGTGCTAGGTGATGAGTCTCAGCAGGCCTGGCTCTGCAGATCTTGGATGCTCCAGAGGGCAGAGGAGTCTTGGAAAGTTGAGTCTCCTTTGTGTACAAAGATCCCTGCTGGGCCCTGAGCTCCTGGTGCTGTATAGGGACAGCAGAGCTAAGTTCTCCGAATTGGCTGTAGGTTTCCACCTTCCTCTTTTCTTCACTTTAGCTTTTATCTTGGTTATCAAAATGAAACATTCTTGTTATCTATCAGCAAAACTCTTGGTCTTGCAGTCCTCAAACTGTACTCATGAAACAGGATTTCAATTTCCTATCCTCATCCTCTGGAAACTACCATCTTTCTGCTTCTACCTTTATGACTACTCTAATTATATTTATTCCTTTTTTTTTTTTTGAGGTAGTGTCTCGCTCTAATCCAGGCTGACCTGGAATTCACTATGTAGTCTCAGGGTGGCCTTGAACTCACGGCAATCCTCCTACCTCTGCCTCCCAAGTGCTGGGATTAAAGGCATGTGCCACCACGCTCAGCTTATTTATTCCTTTTAACAATATTCTATTGCATAGATCTACCTTGTTTATTGACTATAATTTCTTTTTTTTATACCTGGGATTTATGGTACTTTTGTGCTCACAAGCAAATTTAACATACATTTGAGAAGTGATTTAAGTATGCATTTGGAAAACCAAGGGAAATTAAATAAATATACATGGTAAATGTACACTGTCAAAGATATTCAAAATATATATATATATATATTTGGGCTGGAGAGATGGCTCAGTGGTCTAGGCGCTTGTTTGTAAAGCCTGATGACCTGCATTGGATTCTCCAGTACCCATGTAAAGCCAGACACACAAAGCCCATACTTTCTGTCTCTCTTTCAAGTAAATAAATAAAAATAACACACACACACACATACAAACACAGAGAAAGAGAGAGAGAACAATCAGTGTAAAGTATATTTGGAAAAGTCAAATTTTAGGAGAAAGGAAGTCACAATTTTCCTTCAAATATTCTTAATCATTTTAGTGTATAGTGAAGTCAAGGTTTTAAAAATTGTATTTATTAGGCTGGAGAGATGGCTCGGCGGTTGAGGCACTTGCCTCCAGTGCCTAAGACCCCCGGTTCAATTCCTCAGGACCCATATAAGCCAGACACACAAAGTGGTGGCCCTGGTGCTCCTCTCTCTCTCTCTCTCTCTCTCTCTCTGCTTGAAAAATGAATAAATAAAATATTTAAAAAATTGTATTTATTTACATGTGTGTTTGTGTACAGGCATGCCAGGGTCTCTTATGTCTGCAAACCAATGCTCATCAGGCTTCACGTGGGTGGCAAGGAAATTGAACCTCAGCCTGGCAGGCTTTGTAAGCAAGTGTCTTTAACCTCCGAGCCATCTTCCCAGTCCCCATGTTTGTGTTTTTAATTATAGAGGATTGACTTTTCTTTATTCTCTGGTTGCTTTTTAAATGTTCTGTTTTGTATTGATTTTCACACATTGAATTTTGTTGTGTCTTCACCTGGTTTTAAAGTTTACGAATTAATTTTTATCTTGGTTGGAGCTCATGTAAAGCTTCTTCCTTTTTCTTCTCTTAGTCTGTTACAGACTACTTGAATTGGTAGTTTCTCAGATCACTGTGGCTCTTTTTATTTGTTTTTCAATCTCATTTCCTTGGGTTTTATTTTGGGTGGATATTGCTATATTTTCAATTTCAGGAATCTTTTCTTCTGTTAGTGTCTAATCGTTGAAACTCTCAGTGAGACATTTGTTTCAGATAGGTATCCTTTCTAAAAGTTCCATTTCATTCTTTTTAAAACTCTCACAAATATCTATGCCATGATATCTCAGTAAAGCTGTAAACAGAATCAGAATCTTCCTTTGCCCCTCTTTTTGCCGGTGTTTTCCTTTATCTTTTCGATTAAATGGAGGATTATCTCTAGATATTCTCAAGATGGTTCCTTGACTGTTAATTCCATCATCTCTGTCATCTTTGAATCTGTCTCCTTGTGTTGCTATTTTTTCCAGTTTTTCATGTAAAGTACTTAATGGAGTGGATCATGGGTATTTTGAATTTTGTTGTCTCATGCTAGATTTTGTATTTCCATGAAGTGTCACACTTTGTTCTGGCCAGCAGTTAAGTTCAAGTTCTTTACAGTTGGGGTTACAGATGTATGACAGCTTTTTATATGGATTCTGGGGATTTGAACTTAGCAGTCTAAGGCCCCCACAGACAATAAGGCTGGTGTAGGAAGCACTATTAGCCACCAAGCCATCTTTCTTATTTTGTAATTCAGTTTTTAAGGATTATTTCTAAACCTTGGTGGAAAAATTCTAGAGAGGGTAGCTTTTACTCTAAAGCTGAGTTAGTTCATCCTTAAGGCTTGACCTTTCTTGAGTTGGGAAGATGTGGCTAGTAAAGTCAAGTACCATGCTGGAGCAGTCCCCTATGAAGACACTAATACTGTTAAGAACTTAAGTACCGATAAAATATAGTACACGTTTTAGCGAATGATGAGGTTTGAGTATTTATTCCCCACCCACCAGCATTCCCCTGGGCAGCAAGCACAGTATTTTCACGTTTTGTCATTTCTTTAACATTTCAATTTTACATATTCCTTTCTTTTTGAACTAAAGATTTTTATTTTTATTTATTTATATTTTTAATTTAGTTTTATTAAGTTTTTGACATATTTTATTTATTTATTTGCAAGCAGAGAGAGACAGAGAGAAGACAGATAGGGAGAATGGGCCCACCAGAGCCTCTAGCCACTGCAAATGAACTTCAGATGCATGCACCACTTTGTGCATCTGGCTTTATGTGGGAACTGGGGAATCAAACCCAAGTCATTAGGCTTTGAAGGCAAGCATCTTAACTGCTGAGCCATCTCTCCAGCCCTGAACTCAAGATTTTTAAACCACCTCATTCTGGGGAAGTTTTGTGTCCATGGGAACGAAGTCTGTGTGTAATACACATGCTCATTGAGTATGTTCTTAAAGAGCCATCCAGTATACATTTTGAAAGGGGGAAAGTGGTAATAAACAAGGTTAATATATACATTCAAAAAAGATTCTAATATACATTTTTCTAGACACAAGATTCATATGAGATATAATCTATATGTCTAAAAGAATTTTTTTCTAAATCTGAAAAGTTTTAAACTTTTAGAAATAAGCAGAATATAATGCTTGTCCTTAGTGTGTATTGCTTTAACATGGAAGGTAAAATATGCATGGGGTTTGAGAGATGGTTTACTGGTTAAGGCACTTACCTACAAAGCCTAACATCCCTGGTTTGATTCCCCAGTGCCCACATAAAGCCAGATGCAGGCTGGTGGTGCATGCACTTAAAGTCTGTTTGCAGCAGCTGGAGGCCCTGGTGTGCCCATTCTCCCTTTCTTTCTTCTCTCTCTCTCTCCTTGCAAATAAATAAATATTTTTATAAGGAGATGCATGCAAATCCAATTTATATTTAGTAGTAGCTACCTCTAGTGTTGCTCTAAAGGGTAAAATACTGTTTTCTGGTACTACACAGAGACACAATAAATGATAGATCCTTTCTAGAATTGATTGCTTTCTTATAAATAACTGATAAATAGCTGCATGTAATTACTGCTTGTAATAACTGTGATAAATGTTACAGAAAGATGTAAAGTTGTTATTGGAAAATAAAGAAAAAAGAACTTTAAATTCAAGCATTACCAGAGTGTTTCACGGAAAGGTAGTTTTGAGAGAGACTTGAAGAATATGGCCGGAAAGCATTGTGTCTGAGGTGGGGCGTGGGTTTCCTTAATGAGCCCTGGCATCAGGATCGTTAAGTTTTTTCTCTTGAGCTGGTCGAATTGTCCATTCAAGAATCTATAATTCTGCCTGCAGGGGAGGGCTCTAGGTCCCTGGGTCCTGGAGAGGCCATGGTCTTGACATCTAGCCAGCCTGTGCTACCATCTTTCTGGGATAGCTTCCAATAGCTCTGCCCCTCTTGTCTGTCTAGAGAAATCTCAGGTCTACACTGAGGTGGAGAAAGGACAGTTGCTTTGGAGTTTGAAGGGTGGGTGGGGTCTAGGGATCAAATCACTTTGAATGAATCCTCTTTATTTTAGAGTCTGCTTTTCCTTTTCCACTCTTACTGGTGCCCGAATCCCCCGGTCTCTTGAGCACTTTGTCTTGTCAATAGGATCAGTTCTTGGTGTTCTTAATTACTTTAAGACTTATGATTTAGCTTGGATAGTGACCTGCTCATCATTTCCCCTTCTAGCTTCAGATAGCTCATTTGCAATGGTCCTCTGTCCTCCTGTTTGCCCTTTTATCCCAAACAGAAACAAAGCTGTACTGAAGTTTCTAATGGGGTTTCATTGGGAAATTAAATGTAGGTTTCAATATGCCATGTTTGCTTTGACCCTAATGTCCTTTATGTCTTTATCATATTACGGTTAGGTTCATTGCTCCAGTAAAAAATGTTCTCTTCAAAAAACTCCGTGATGGGGCTAGGAAGATGGCTAAGTGGTTAAAGATGCTTGCTTTGCAAAGCCTGCAGGCCTGGGTTTGATTCGCTGTAACCTATGTAAAAGCCAGATGCACAAAGTGGCACATGCATCTGGAGTTTTGTTTGTAGGGGCAAGAGGCCCTGTCTATCTCTCTTTCATAAAATAAATAAATAAATAAATAAATAAATGAAAATATAAATCCCAGCCGGGCGTTGTAGCGCACGCCTTTAATCCCAGCACTCGGGAGGCAGAGGAAGGAGGATTGCTGTGAGTTCGAGGCCACCCTGAGACTACATACTGAATTCTGGGTCAGCTTGGAGTAGAGCGAGACCCTACATCGAAAAACAAACAAACAAACAAAATATATATATATATAATATATAATATATATATAAATCCCTCTGTGATGGCTATGAATTAATATAATGAGACCAAAATATGATTGTTATGTTTTATTTTCATTTATTTCTCAAGAACCAAAGAAATGTCTGAGGACCAGACTTGTTTTAAAGTCACTGGAAAAATTGAAGGAATTCTGCTGTGATTCTGCTGTTCCTCAAAACGGCATCCAGACAGAACCTCTTGGAGAGAGATTAGCAGTTCTGCCAAAATGTACCGATTTTGAGGACATCACTCTACAACGTTCAAGGAAGGCTGTTTCCTCAGAAGATACCAGACCTCAAGAAGTATGTAATTGCTATGTAGATGAATATCCAGTCACCTGGGGTAGTAGGTTCTGAAGTACTTTTAGGTCCTGAGGTCCCTACACTTGTCTGATCATCCGAGTTGGCCGAGGGAACTAGTCTTTTTGCTTTCTTTCAAATCTCTACAGATTCTAATTTAATATTTACTTGGAAGAGATCAACTGGTTTATTATGGTAAAACCAAGCAAAACCACACCATGCCATACCACACCACAACATACCCAGGCAGCTCTGATGTTTTGCCTGGGCAGGAGCCACTGACTGGGGAGATTTTTAATTGATAATTAGTATAATCAAAAATCTTACAGTCCTTAAAGTTTTCGTGGTTTGCATGGGAAATCACAGTGGGCAGCATATAGGTATTGTGAGATTTTACATATGAAAGCTTGGCAGATATAGAGTAAATTTAAAGATAAAATAAATGAATAGGATATTTACTTCTACCGTGAACTCTGAATTACTGATAGTTTTTATTAGTACAGTTCAGGGAATTTAACTCTTTTTTACCACTGACACACATAATTCAGAATAGTGGTTCTAAACTTTAGAATCATTTTGAGAACTTCTTAAAAAGCCCAAAAAGTAGTATTTAGAATCTTTCCTAGGAATCTTACTTAGTTGGTCTTCACTACAAATTAGGCATGGATAATGCTTAAAACATGTTATTTTTATGTGTACTTATAACCAATAGCTACTGTCTTATAGAAATCAATTCCTCTATACACATTCATGTATATTTTTAAGACATTGAAATTTTAATGAAAGTGACCTTATAGAAAAACTCAGGACAAAAATATTTTTGACTACAATTTTGAAATGTTCATACACATTTTCACAAAATGAAGATTTACGAATTCCTCTCAGCCAGACTGGTAGCTGACTTCTTTACCTTAGATCATTAGAAATAATGTTTTTTTTTTTTAATCTTTTAGTTTTTAGAAGTAATTTTTCTGGGTGCAGTGGTTATATACGTAGGCTCATTAAGTCTTACGTATTATGCTTATGTATTAGGCTCTTAGAGAAGCATTGACCCCATAATAATGTATGCTACTTTTGTTTTTTTTCTTTCCTTTTTGATTTTTTAAGGTCAGGTTGCACTCTAGCCCAGGCTGACCTGGAATTCATTATGTAGTTTCAGGGTGACCTTGAATTCATGGCGATCCTCCTACCTCTGTCTCTTGAGTGCTGGGATTAAAGGCATTCTCCACCACACCAGGCTATTCCAATTTTTTAAAAATATTTTATTTATTTGTTTTTCAAGCAGAGAGATACAGAGAGAGAGAGAGAGAGACAGAGACAGAGACAGACAGAGAGACAGAGAGAGAGCTGGCTTATGTGGGACCTGGGGAATTGAACCGGGGGGCCTTAGGCACTGGAGGTAAGTGCCTTAACCTCTGAGCCATCTTTCCAGCCCTATTCCAATTTTTTTGTGGAGCATATTTACTATTGCTATACATAAAATACCATTTCTGTGATATAGGAAACGAGAAGAGACCAGACAGAAGTGTTACCTAGAAGTAGTAAATACAGTATTGCAGGTGATAAGCTATTTGAGATCATGGGAAGACACAACGAATGAAGGTTATGAAGTGAGGCAGAGCCATTAATGCAGAGTCAGTAACGCCGTGACCTCTTGGTAGGTTTTATGAACTGTGAAGACAAGGTTAAGTTCAGTTCCGTATGCTGTGTCTGCCTCTAGGAAAGGGAATGTAGTATATTTGACAAGTGTTGCTACCCTAGTGTTTTTCCAAAGTTTCCCTCAAATTCAAGTATTCAATTGACTTGTTAGCATCAAACAGATGAACTTTTATTTTTCTGGAAGCCTATCTTATTCCATAAATGAATAAGGTAGAGAATAACTTTTTTCTAGAACATACATGTTTGTGAATATGGATTAATTTTTATAACACATGGCATTCTTGGGTTTTACGTACAAGTCATAAAAATCAATGAGGATATCCTATGAAAATTAGAAGCAGAGCAGGAGAGATGGCTCAGTGGGTAAAGGCACTTGCTTGAAAAGCCTGACAGCCCAGGTTCATTTCCCCAGTACCCACTTACAGTCAGATGCACAAAGTGGCAAGAGGCCTTGGTGTGCCTACTCTCTCTCTCCCGCTTTCTCTGCCTACATATAATTAATAAATACAAAATTTGAAAAAGAAAAATAATTGCATTTTCAGACCTGATATAATCAGGCCATACCTCCCCACTTCTTACTGTTTTATTGCTGCTTTTTGGAGGTTTGCTAGGCTACCCTATTCAGATAAATTGATTCTCTTTGGAAGGTTAATGTCTTTTCCTGCTGTCTAGTTAAGCTGAACTTTAAAAATATTTGGCATTCACAAAGTGTATGTTTCTGGGTTTTCTCTTGGTCCGAGGCATTCCTTCCTGGCCATTACACTTTTTTTTTGTTCCTATACTTTTTTGGTCACTCGGCTTTTAGGCCATAGTTCTAGCTCCAGAGTTAGCTGAACAAAATGATAGATGTAGGCAGAATGAGGATTACTTAGATGTTGGACTTATTCTATAAATTGGTGCCCCATTTCCATCGTCTAAGCTGATGTAATAAGCAAGGGATTTTTCTCTGCATATACTTTGGATTACGGCTTTCACACAGCACAGTGAGAGCAGTAGACGCTCTAACGCTGACAGTGGAGCTTTGTGCTGTTTCTAGAAGCTCTTTTTCATTTCTTTATCAAAACATCATGATTCTTTGTTGAAACAAAGATTTAGAGAATGTCCTGTGTTTTTATATGGATGCGTGAATTTGGTGGTTCAGAGGGTGTCCCTGAGATTTATAAATCCCAAGTTTTGGGTTCTTTCCTGATCTTTAATGAAGAATAATAAAGATGAAACCAAGAAGGATGAAATATGAATTATTTGAAGAGAAATTACAATTTGTGGGGCTTAAAGTGAAATGGGACAGGGAAAGGAAGAATGGAACATTTTCAGGTGGAAAACGTATTTCAGAAAAGTGGAAGTCAATGAGAAATTGAAGCTTAGAGAGTTAGAATGAAGCCAGGAACCCGTGAGAGCTAGAAAAACTGAGGCTTACAAAGTGAAGTTCAGAAGGGGTTGCAAACACGTGGAAAGCCAAATCAGCTGGGGTTAGAAGGTGAGGTTAGAATGGAGCTGGAGATCACGTGGAAAGCCAGGACAACTGGGCTTAGAGGGTGAAGTTCCAAAGGAGCTGTAAACACATGGAGCACCCATGTGGCAGCCCCAAGTGGCAATCCGTGTAAATTCAGAGGCTGTGAAACAGATGGAGCGGGGAGGTTGATATTAAAGAGGGGAACACACTTGGTTTCAGCTCAAGGCGGTAAATGGGGGAAAACGGAGAGTTCACATGTCTGATCCAGAGTGGGAATCCACACATGGGAAATTAGAGACTATCAGACAGATAGAGCAGAGAGACCAGAATTATAGAGACACTAAAAGACAGGCTTAGGTCTCCCTTCCCCACCCAGCCAGATGGCTGAGTGGGGCTGGGAACCGAGACTCACGTGGGGGAAGCTCAGACCACACCAGAAGCAGGGGAGAGAGTCTCAGGAAGAAGTGTGTCTCACAAAGAAGAGCCCAGGAAGCAGAAGCAAACCCCCCACCCAGGCTGCCACTTTTATAGGGTTTAGTTCAGATAGGCAGGGAAAGATCTGATTTGTTGTTTGATCTGGAGGATGGATCATAGAGTCCACCCATATCTGGGTGGGCAGCAGGGTACATCACAGATCAATGTTAGGGATGAGTTCTAATCCAGGTTAGGAGTGTTTATTCTTGTGTCATGAGAAATCAGGTGTTTTGTTCAGCATCTTCTGGTCTCTCTGGGCCTCTGTCCCTGGCTAAGACCTGCCTAGCTTTCTCTATTCTGTCTCATTATCACTCAAAGCTCTTAATTAAAACCTAAAACCACTTTCTTAAAGATTTTTATTTGATTTAGTTCTAAAATAACACAATGATTTACTAAGATTTTGAATAAACAGTTTATGCACATGGTATAAACATTAAAAAGACACAGAACATGTAATGAAAAGTCAGAATGCTTTGTATTTTAGAGTGCTAACTTTAGATGTTGGCATACTTGCTGAAAACTTCAGTGGAAAATTTCAAAGCTTTGATAACTTGCCTAAATATTAAAGCGTGCCTCTGGAAAGCTTTCATCCAGATTCACCAAGTATTAACTTTTTGGCAAACTCACATTTTCTGTCACTGACCATTTGCTCTAACTAATATTTGTAAACTGCACAATCTTTGGGTTGCCAGGGCAGTTACTTTGTACCATTACTTAGGAGTCCTGATAATTTACAGAAAACCTCAGCTTCTGTACCCTGTAACAAACGATCCAAAAGCATCTATACCCCGCTGGAACTGCAATTCATGGAGATGAAGCAGCAGCATAAGGATGCCATTCTGTGTGTGGAGTGTGGATATAAGTACAGGTTCTTTGGGGAAGATGCAGAGGTAAGTTATTCTTACTAAGTTAGGTATGTACCACTCACTATATCTGGTTGTTTTTTCAAAAGGTAATTCATGTTTTTTCTTGTCCAGATATAGATTGCTTTTAGCATTTTTTTTGTTTTACTTTCTGACTTTGTGAAGAAGCTAATTGGATCACTCACCCTTTAATAATGCTGTCACTTAAAGTAAAAATCAAACATACAACCAAACTTGGTGGGAGAGAAATGAAGGGTTCCCCATGGAACACTTCTGCATATTCTCTAGTGCTAGCCCAGCCCTTTTCATTCCTCAGAAGATTGTTTGATACATCAACTAATGGATGCACAAACAACTCGTCAGTTTGTTTCCTAATGAAGACTCAAGCAAGGTGAAAAACTCAGGAGCTGGAGAGATGACTCAGCAGTTAAGGCTCTTGCCTGCAAAGCCTAACAATCTGGCTTCAGTTCCCTGGTACCCTCATAAAGCCAGATGTACTAAGTGGTGTATGCATCTGTAGTTTGTTTGCAGCGGCTGGAGGCCTTGGCATGCCCATTCTCTCTGTCTGTCTCTCTTTTTTCCATATCTTTCTCTGCTTTTAAATAAATAACCCTTAAAAATTTGAGACACATAGAAGCTCCTCTGTTTACCCATAACTTATACATTTCATAGGCAGAAAGAAGGTTAAGTCTCAGTGGTGGAAGAGCATGTGACATTTCACAGGTCTTTGTGTGTCTCTTGTCTCACTGTCATAGTTCAGGTTTGATTAATTTTGAGGTACTTGATGTAGACTTTAGTCAGTAAGGTTAAAAGTGAATTTGCACATTTAGTAGACAAACTAAGGAAAAGTATTGCTGATGGTACGTTGTTGGGATTCATGGATGACGCTAGAGCTCCTCAGGCCTGGTAGAGTCAGGCCATCAGAAAGTGATGAGGTAGCCTTATGGACAGGAAGTGAAGGGTTGCAGCCATTATCTTCCAGCTTTCTAAATTCTGTCTGTGCTGGAAGTTGGTATGTTGTATTCTGTGCTATGAAATTAGACTGTGAAATAGCATTAGCAAGTTTCCCGAGGACAGGAACAGATAAATACTTGTCATCTTGTAGGAGAAGGGAAAATGTAACTGACTAGGTGAAAGGGCAGATTCAGTAAAGACTGGTATTTCCTTGCCATGCCATGATGGACTCCTGCAGTTTAGAGATCTGGTGAGCCTGGGAAGTAAGAATGTTGGACTGAGAGTTCCATGGCCCTTGTGGGCACTATCTAAGCTGTGGTGTTTTCTAGAAGAAAGCAAGGAATCAGATACTGCTTTGGAATTTTCAGTCATTTGTCACTGGCCATCTGGTCCCAGGGTTTTCTTTTGGGCAGGGCTTTTCTTTTCTGCTGTGTATGTGCCCTCATCCTTTATGGGTACTCTGCTTTGTCTTCCAGTTGCCAGTTATTTGCATGTGCCATAACAATTCACATTCCTTTACTGTCTCATGCTCTTCATGGTCCTGTAGGGAGAGGTGAGCACTTCAAGGTTTTGGCAACGCTTCTGTGTGTCTAAGGACATTGAACAGTTTTGTTTATATGAATCATTCAGAGTTATAGTTGTTGGCCTTGTAGCTGACCATTTAAAGTGCCCAAACTGGATGAAATCTTAGGTTTCTACACAGGGAATGTCTTAAACTGTTTACTGATGAACCACACATTTAGAGAAGTATAGAAATCTCAAGGTATGTATATACCCTGATGAATTTTTAACAAAGTGTACAAACCTTACACGTAGAATCTTGAAACAGGAATTGACGTTGTCTTTCTTTTCTTTTAAACTTTTTAGATTGCTGCCCGGGAACTCAATATTTATTGCCACATGGATCACAATTTTATGACAGCAAGTATACCTACTCATAGATTGTTCGTTCATGTACGCCGACTTGTGGCCAAAGGATATAAGGTCAGCTTTGGCTTTAGGTTGTGGGAGAAAGGAATTAGGGTTCTCTTTCAGAAAATGAAAGCATGCCTTATAAGGCTTTATTGGTTCTAGAACTTGGCATTTTGAGAAATAAAGTATGTTGTAATTGTTAGCATTTTGTCTTGCTTTTGTCTTTTTTGTTTGTTTTGATTTTTAAAAGACAGTAACTTGTTATAAAGTTCAGGTTGGCCTTGAACTCACCCTGAGTGTCATCCTCCAGCCTCAGCCTGGAGGATCTGGGTTACAGATGTTAACCACCATGCCCAGTTCTAGAATCTCAAGAATGTTTTTTAGTGATCTGTCCAGTTACCAGCTCCTGTGGTAACTTAGTGCCTAACCCTCATATCTAGGCTTTGTGGAGTCATAAATTTACAGTGTTTCAGAATTAACTTTCAAAAATCTTGAAATGAGTTTGTAAAAGTGATTTTCCTCAGGTTTGGTGGTAAATATGTCTCAACTTTATTGAAGGTGGGAGTTGTGAAGCAAATGGAAACTGCAGCTCTCAAGGCCATTGGAGACAACAAAAGTTCACTCTTTACCCGGAAACTGACTGCTCTTTATACGAAATCTACGCTCATTGGAGAAGATATCCTTTTAGGATAGGAACGTTTTTGGTGAGATCAGGCAGTGTGGTTACTTTAGCCCTTGGAGGGGAGGAATTGATGGTGGCTGGAATCAAGTACTTGTCAGATGTTGTAGTGAGAGAACACAGGCTTTGTGAGCAAGAAACAGCTCAGTAAAGGATGGTGTCAGGTCAGCCACATTGTGCAGAGTGTTGGGTGCCTAGGGCTTATGAGCTGGTCAAGGTCTTTCTAAAGTAAGATCTGAACATAACCTGCTATTTTCCTGTCAAAGAGAAATTTAAGATACAGTTCAATATTTATGAACTATAATAGTAGTCCGTCTTCATTAATTATTAGCTTCATAAACCTTTTTTTTTTAACTTTTGAAATTGGATTTTTGGTGAAGTTTTCTTACTTTATGAGAATCTTCAGTATACACAGTGATTGTCCCAAAATTTATCACCACTCATAAATTCACTGTTACTTGAGTGAGGCAAAATAATTTCAAGAGCAGAGCAGTAAAATTCCATTAGTTTTTTTTTCTTTTATTTATTTTGTTTTGAGATGTAGCCCAGGCTGGCTTTGAACTTATGATTTTCCTGCCTCAGTCTGCCTAGTAGCTGGGATTATACTCACTTGGACACTTGACTCGAGCTGTCAAGTTTTGAAGCCAGTCACATATAAGATAAGAGGAGGGCACATTTTAAAAATGTTTACTCTGGTGGGGTGGGCTCTCTTGTAAGAACAGAATGGAAAGGCCTTAATGATGCTGTGTAGAAATAATTGTTATGGCTTGTCACAAAGCTGCTTATATAGATCTGCTTAGCTCTTCCAACTCTGAGGATGGCTTTGGTCTGCTAAGTACATAGTGAATGATGACTGTTCAGATTCGACTCCAGATTATTAAGAAGTCTCTATTGTTCTACGCTGATGAAGCTGCAGGAGCCTGGTCATTTTCAGATTTACTTGAGCTTGAATCTCTTATTTGAATCTTGCTCCCTCTCTGCATTGCTTCTGTTGCCCTTGTAGCTCTATCTCCTGATAACCACAGTATAGGTGGCCAGGTAACTACCCCACACCAGCTTTTATACCTGAGAATTTGATTAATGGACTTGTTTTTTATGCATTTGTGCATACATATCCCTAATGTATATATATTTCTGCTTAATTAAAATATCTTCTTTTTAAAAAATATTTTATTTATTCATTTTTAAGTAGGGAAAGAGAGAGAGAGAGAGAGAGAGAGAGAGAGAGAGAGAGAGAGAGAGAGAGAGAGAGAGAGAGAGAGAGAGAAACCAGGGCCATGGCCTTGTGGTTCTGGCTTATGTGAGTACTGGGGAACTGAACCCAGGACCTTAGGCACTAGAGGCAAGTGTTTTTACCCCTGAGCCATCTCTCCAGCCCAAAATGTCTTTTCTTTCAAAAGTTCTCGATATTTTTGAAGGGTTTGGCACATTAAAGAAAGCAATAAGTTGACATTATTTTCATGTGCTTTTTGCTTTGATTTCTAGAAACCAGTATTACAGGATTGCAAAGGGTTCAAGTCTCAGAATCTTCCAAGTCAAACAGCTTAATATTTGGCTTCCACAGGTTGCATATACACAAACTAGTCGGTCCTTTGGAAGTCAGAAGATAGTAGTTACTGTCCTTGTGACCCTGATGGCTCAGGGAAGAGGAGAGACATGCAACTATGATCATAATAAATCACGCATGGAAGATTTTTGCAAAGAGAAAAGCTACATAGGAAAATAAACCTTTACCTTTTGATGTTAATGGGAATTAAACCCATATTTTCTTTAATCATGATTACATGTTAATCCTTTAATCAAGCTGGATGATGCTGTGAATGTTGACGAGATAATGACGGACACTACTACCAACTATCTGCTATGCATCTACGAAGATAAGGACAGCATTAAGGATAAAAGGAAGGGGAACGTTTTTATTGGCATTGTGGTAAGTTCTCTGAAGATGAAGCTTGAACAACATATGTTCATGGTATCTCTAAGCATGGGCAATCATGAGAGTGTATGGTAAGCATATCTGGTGCCTTCATGGAGTTGTACTAGGAAAACATTTTTTTTCTCACAATATTAACTATTCAATCACTAGCTATGATTTTTCTCTTATGGCTGTTTGGCACTCTATGCTACAGAAAGATCCAGATTTTTTCAGACCATATGCTCTAGGAGTTGATGAGCTGAAGATAGACTCAGTGACAGGCAGGCATGTGGACAGGGAACAGAGAGCAGAAGAAAACACTAAGCCCACACTCACATTGGAAGCATAGGGTTTAATGATTTCCTTTAGGGTGTGCAATCTAACATGAATAATGATAGGACTCTCGTAACTAGATTTGGAGGAAGGGATCATTAAAGGGAAATGTTAATTGGCCAGTGCAAAATAGCATGCTAATTTAATAGGGGAAATAGTTCCATTCTGTCTTCCAGATAAATATAATTCATGAGGCTATAGTTTTATTGATTGTTTACCTTCTGGCAGTTTATGAGTAAATTTACCCATTTACTACTTGGAAGACCTACTTGGGCTGTGCTGAAAATCTTGAACATTTTCATTTTGGGGCCTCTCAGAACTTATTCTGTTGTAAGCTAAGCAAAGTAGGATAGCTATTTCTTTGGCTTTTTCTAATATCTACAGTCAGTGACCAGTATTAACAAAGATTTTTAAAATTTGGATATCTATAATGTGCCTTTTATTACCTTATTCATCCTGCATCACTGAGCTGTCTTGACATTTGCTTAGCCAGTAAACCCTTCTCTCAGGGTGTTGGGAGGCTCAAATGATTCCCCCTCACCCCCAGGAGCACTTCCTGTCTAGCCATGGGCAGTTGGATCCATCTACAAATAGTAAGGTTATTTGCTTTTCAGCTTTAACATATGTAGTGTGCTAAAGAACGGAATCAACAGTATACAGTTCCTACTTGAGGCATTTAGAAATACTGCTTGGCTGAAGTCAATCATAGTGAATGAACAGAGGTGTGAACAAAATGAACAGGAGCCGGGGGAAATGGCTCAGCTGTTAGACACTTGTCTGTAAACCCATCAACCTGAGTTCAGTTCCCTTGGCTGCAGCAGTGTGGAACAGAGCCAGAAGAGTCTTGAAGCTTTGCAGACCAGATAGACTGGCACACAGAGTAACATGGTAAAAGTAACAAGGGAGAGCCTATCTTAAGTAGGAAGAGGACAAACACCTGAGGTTATCCTTAGCCCTCCACACATCTGTGAGCCATGGCCTGCTGATGCCCTCCCCTCACACACTGATACACACACACACACACACACACACACACACACACACACACACACACACACGTGGTATTTTACCCTTAAAGTGTTTTCAGGGGTCCTGTCTTGTTCTCTGCAGTCACTTTCTGGCTGAGCTCTGGGCCCAGGCTGCACCTTTCTGTTGAGAGATCTAGCTTTGGCCAGGGCGCTCAGAATTGACTCTGGCTTCTTACACTCAGTGTGGCTGAAATGGGGTTCAGGGCCTCACCTTCCTTTACCCTCAACCCTGTCCTCCCTGGGGTTTTCTCTGCTCTGACAAGCCAGTCACCATCTGATAGTCATTGTTGAGGTGCTGGTAGGTCGTCTGAAATGAGAGGCCTCGCTGATGTAGGACCATGATGAGCACACTTGGGCCTTTAGTCCCGGCTGTGCAGCTCTCTACACACTGACTATGCGTTGCTTGGTGTCACACACCTCGCAGACTCACACTCACTGCAGGACTTGCAGGGAGACAATGTCTGTGATTCAGTCAAGCAACAGAGAATTTGCCTGGTTGGTAACTTTATTATTTGAATATCAGTAAGTGGCATTTGTAATGCTTTGTTCATGGCTTGGGACATAAACTTAGATATGTAGCCTGATGCAAATTGTGCTACAACTACAGGTCATTAGAGAATGCCTCTGGGCTAGAATTACTGATGTTCCTTAGTTACAAATGAAGGATTTAAGGAATTACATCCACAGAAAAATGCACAATGTAGGAATTTAACAGGCAACATGAGAACTATAACACTACCTGTATATAACCCTGAGGCACTTCTCCTTCTAAGCTGATGGCAATCTGTCTAGGCTTTTTGAGATTATTTTCTTTTTTCAGCTCTGGATTCACCACCTTAAACTCTGTGCAAATGTCAACATACTGATGTTCTTTTGGATCATTCTTTTGTTTCCCATATCATGCGGGAAACTTTGCTGTAGATCTTTGATTGCAGTGTGCTCTTTTCACTGTTGAACCTGTAGAGTCTCCTTCCCCCACTGGTGGGTATGCGGGATCTTTCTGCCATGAACAGTTTTGTATTGCACACATGTCCCAGTGTCTCAAGAGTATATACCTGTAGAGGAATCACCGAGTTACAGGCTGTGGACATTTTCTCTTTTCCCAGATAATGCCTGGGTCAGCTCTCTTTCTGTCATCAGTGTGTGACCCTGAGGAGTAGTCATACTTCCTCCTGCTTTTGCAAACGCACACTGTCACTGGCCCATGCGTCTCCTAAGCATCCATAGCAGTTGGAGGTGTGGTCTGGGGAGTCAGCCCTTGGGTTCACTATTTTTTTTATCCCTTCTAAACCTTGATCCTTCTCAGGTTATCTATCTCTTATTTGCTTGGGTGACAGGAGGTAGCTACAAGTTGTTTTCCCTCAGTTTGTTATATTTGATTTTGTTTTACACAAAATAGACTTCCTATGGGCTCTGTTTAATAAAGTATATTTGCAGACACTGCGTGATGATAGCTACTCTTTGCATAGTACTGCGTGGCTTTTAGCTCACTCATATTTCTCTGATTCGAGCTTTACCACAGCCCTATGAGGGAAGCAGGCTGGCTGATGTACATTCATGGAGGAGGAAACTGAGGCCCTGTAGGGTTTAGTGGCTTATCATGGTCACTCCATCAGGTGCCTTAGGGCCAGGATCTGTCCTTAGTGTGTCTCTTTAAACTCCCCGTTAGCAGATTTCAGATACCCGTGAGAATGGGGGCATCCATGCCGTACTGGGAAGAGGTATACCATGTGCTCTGTCATGCTGTGTTTGTTTTCAGGGCGTGCAACCTGCCACGGGTGAGGTCATGTATGACAGCTTCCAGGACTCGGCCTCACGATCTGAGCTGGAGACACGCCTCTGCAGCCTGCAGCCCGTGGAGCTGCTGCTCCCCACAGACTTGTCGGAGCAGACAGAGGTGCTCGTCCACAGGGTCACAGCTGGGAGGTGAGTGGCTCTGGAAAGTAATGCTTCTCAAGCTTGGCTTTAATTCTGAGGCCAGTACTTATCAAAGTTGTTCAAAATAATCTTTATTTATAAAACTATATTTTAACAGTAGAAGCTTTAAAAACAAAAAAATTAGCACAGGACTACAGATATTAGTCTTTTAAAAAGGGGTTCATGATATTAGCTAATCATATTGTTTGGTGATTTTATATATGCTTTCTAACGTAGACTTTATTTTCTTTGACTTTATTTTTTAAAATTTTATTTTTAATTAATTTATTTGTAAGCAGAGAGATACAGAGAGAGAGAGAGAGAGAGAGAGAGAGAGAGAGAGAGAGAGAGAGAGAGAGAGAGAGAGACACGGAGAGAGTATGGATGTGCCAGGGACTCTAGCCACTGCAAATGAGCTCCAGATGCATAAGACAGTTTGTACATCTGGCTTTACGAGGTTACTGGGGAATTGAACCTGGGTCCTTAGGCTCTGGAGGCAGAGCCTTAACTCTTAACTGAGAGTTAACTTAACTGAGCCATCTCTCCAGCCCTAGGGTTCATTTATTTTTTATTTTGTTAACATTTATTGTCAATAATTAATATACATTGTATGAACAAATCTTGTGGTTGTACCCTCATTTCCCTCCTTCCTGTCCCCAACCCACTAGGGGGCCCTCCTTGGTAGGCATATTGGGATAGTCTATGGGATGCAGGGTTTTGAATTGTACAAGAGGTAGCCATTTTTTTCTTTGTGTGTTGTTGCTGAAGGGTGTCATGCCTCTGGATATTCTCCCCCACCATGGCTCTTACAGTCTTTCCGCCTCCTCTTCCACTCAGTTCCTTGAGTCATGGTGGGTGAGTATTAAGTCTGCTTTATTGTTGAGATCTTAAGTGTTTCTGCATTTTTGCTTGGATTGTGTTGGGTATCGTTGGTGTCTGTCTCCATTGTCCTTTCATGGGTTTTCTGACTTGCTGTGGAGGTTGGTCTCTTGTTTATCTGGCTACTTTATCATTGGTTTCATTTGGGCCCTATATGATGGGTTAGGGGTGGTGTATCTCCTGCCTGGGTGTCAGCCATCATCCCATGGCTTATTGGTGGAATTGGGTTGTCCACAGTTCTTGCTGCCTTCTGAAAAATACAAACAGAATCTCCATTGGAGAGTGAAATCAGTATAGGTTAAATGAGACAAACATTATTAATTTGGTAAGATTCTAATGGGTGTAGCCTCTCTATAGATCTCTGGTAGTGGTAATTCCCCTTGGAACTCCGGTTCTTGGTCCCCATAAGATTTTGCCATGGATCCCAGTTCCAGTTATGGGTTCCTTGTCACTGAGCAGATCTCTTAGCCAATCAGTAAGCAGTTGATTACCCACCTAGGTTTAGCACCACCATTGCACAGATGAACACTGGGTCAGCTCTCTTTCCATCATCACTGTGTGAGTCTGAGGATTAGTCATACTTCTTCCTGCTTTTGTAAATGCACACTGTAAAAATATAATAAAAAATAAAATTTATACTTATTTATTGGCTTGCTGGCCTCTTCCATATAGCAGTGTGTTCAGCATTCTCATGACATCAGTCTGGATTGTATATCAGTGGTCTCTTCTTCCTCCAAATATCATTGACCAATTTCCCCTGGCAGCTCATGTAATGCCTTCCAGCATTACACATGCTACCATCTGGGAGCTGGTTATCATTCTGGATCTAGCAGGGTCTCTTGGTGTTGTGTGACAACACTTTGTGATATCTTCGGCAGGAGGGTCTTACCTTTGGCCTACAGTGGGTATTCAAGAGCTTTGACATTAGCCTGTCATGTTTTGGGGTCTTGTGAGTCTCTTCTATCAACAGCTCAGTATGGGAATGACTGGGACAGGGAGTTACAGACCAGAGCAGTTTGACTTGGGGTTAGGCTTCCTTCCACTTTATTCATGGCATACAGAGAGAGAGAGAGAGAGAGAGAGAGAGAGAGAGAGAGAGAGAGAGAGAGAGAGGGGGGGGGGGC
>PVHP010001132.1:0-114078 GCA_004024765.1 Zapus hudsonius
CTGTGCCTCATGTTTTGCATTGTGAATGTTCTGTGCCATTATGGGTTTATTTTTGGTATTATGGCTCAGTTGAAAGCTGCGGGGACTTGAGTTGAGCTGAACATATTCTGTTTATATCTTGAATGATTATTAGTTTGTGGGGGCCAGGGGCGGACTGTCATGGTTTGATCCAGGTGTCCCCCACAAACAAATGAATGTGCTCTGATAGATCGATCCTCAGCTGATGGCAATTCGGGAATTAGAACCTCACTAGAGCTGTGTTGTTGGGGCGGGCTTATAAGCCAGCTCCCCCTTGCCAGTGTTTGGCACACCTTCCTGCCGCTATTTCCAGTGCTGTGGCAGAGGTGATGTCCAGCCCTCTGCTCATGCCATCATTTTCCCTGCCAGGATGGAGTCCCCCCTCGAGTCCATAAGCCAAATAAACCCATTCCTCTACAAGCCACTTTTGTTTGGGTTCTTTCTGCGCAGCAACTAGAAAGCTGACTGCAACACCATGGCAGCTTGTGCAGTGCCTTCCAGCACTGCACTAACTGGCATCTGGGGGCTGGTTACCATTCGGGACCTTGAAGGGTCTCTCAATGCTGATAGGTGGCATTCTGTGGTTTCTTCGGCAACAGGGTTTGGCCTTAGGCCTGGGGAGGGCACTCAAGAGCTTGACAGAATTCTTTTTGTTTTTGGAACCTCATGGGTCACTTTGGTCAACAACTCAGTGAGGGAAGGAACCGGTGGCTGGGACCAGGGGTTGTGTAGGATGATATTGTTTGTCTTGGCTATTAGGGTTTGCAGTAAGTCTTGAAATGAGCTCAGCAAGTCCCCTAAAGTTTGATCTTTCTGTAAGTTGTTTTCACTATTGTTGCTTCCTTGCATTTCTACACAGATTTTAAAACCAATGTTCTCATGACTCAAGAATCTTCTGGGATTTTGAGACTGCAGTGGAGATAAACATTACCACTGGGAGAACAGGATCTTCATGTTGACTCTTTTAATGTACAAATGTGGTCTATTTCACCATTTATTTTGATTTTCCATTTCTCTCAGCAGTATTTTGTAGTTTTCAGGGTAGGCTTGTATATATTTTATTTCCTTTTTATATATTAATCTTGTACTCTGTATGTTTACTAAATTAAATTATTAGTTCCTGTAGGATTTTTCACTTAGATTGTTTGTTTCCTTGGTATCTCTGGGGGATTTTCTAAATAAAGATGTCACCAATGAAATAGTAATTTTACTTCTTCTTTTATAAACCTTATGCCTTTAATTCCTTTGCTTGCTTTTTCAGTGTTCAGCACACATTTAATAAAAGGGAAGAGGGCAGATATCCTTGCTTTGTTTTGGGTTAAAGAAAAGAAATATTAATTTTTTACCATTGGGGATGATATTAGCAGTGAGTTTATCTTTGATGCTGTCTATCAGGAAATTTTCTCCCTAGTTTTTTGGGAAATTTTCCTAGGATTAAGTGTTGAACTTTTTCATTGTTTTCTTTATCTACCATAAAGAAAACGTAGGGTTGGAGAGATAGCTCAGTGGTTAAAGGTGCTGGATTGAAACCTAGATGGTCTGGGTCTATTCCCCAATGTCCATGTAAAGCCAGATACACAAAGTAGTGCATTCATCTGAAGTTTGTTTGCAAGAGCAAGAGGACCTGTCACACCCATTCTTTCTCTGCTTAAAAATAAAACACTTTTCTTTTTTAAAAAAAAAAGGTATATTATGCTCTTGAACAAAGTATCACAGAAATGTTAATTGGGTCCAGTTGATGGATAATGAAGTCCAGGCCTTCTATATCTATGCTAATTTCCTCCTTATTTTGCATATGAAGGAAAGAAAGTTCTACTGATATTTACAACTGTAATGGTGAATTCTATTTTCTCTGACTTGCATTAGTTTTCTGCTCATGTATTTTGATATTCTAATGAAAGGTATACACAGCTTTAGGATTCTCATGCCCTCTTGGACAGTTAACCCTGTACTGTTCTATAATGTCCCTTCTTACCCTTCTCCCTCTTCCTTGTTCGACTATTTGCTGTGTCTCAACTTCATATAGCCTCTTGTTGTAATCAGCTTTCTCATTGCTGTGACAAAGAACCTGACCCAAAGGGGCTTATGGAAGGAATAGGTTTATTTTGGCTTACAGACTGGAGGGGACGCTCCATGATGGCAGAGAAAATGATGGCATGAACAGAGGGGTGGACATCACCTCCACCACAGCACTGCAAACAGCGGCAGGAAGGTGTGCCAAACACTGGCAAGGGGAAGCTGGTTTATAATCCCATAAACCCACCCCCAACAACACAGCTCCAACAAGGTTTCAATTCCAAAACTGCCATCAGCGGGGGACAACATGTTTGTGGCATCAAACCCTGGATCAAACCATTATGATCTGCCCCCTTTATTTATTCCCTTGTGGAATCCCCTCTTTCTTGACATCATCCTAAATTTCTGACCTTTATCATTTCACTTCTGTTTAAATAACTTATTCAGACATCTCTTGCAGGGCACTTGCCTGAATGAATGGCTTCACTTTCAATTTTGGAAGGCCTTAACTTCTAGCCTTCTGAAAAATAATTTTCCTCTAGAATTGGCAATTCCTTTAAAACCCCTTTAAATTTCTTTAAAATTTTTCACTTCACTCTTCTCATGCTTGAGAGATTTCTGATGAGAAGTATCCTTGAGTTTTTGCTGTCTTTAAAATCTTGCTTCTTTTAAGATTTTGCCTTTGTTTTGGGGGGACAGGGAGGGAGTACTTTAAATATGTACCTAAGTGTGGGTGGTTTGACATTTATTTTGCCTGATGTCCTCTGTATTCTTTAGATATGTGGCTATATATGTCATTAATTGTGGAAAGTTCTTGGTCATTATTAAACTTTTTTTTTGTCCTGCCTTGTGCTTTGATACTCCAGTAATGGGGATGTTACATCTCTTTGTTTTTGTATGTATGTGTGGTGTGCATGTGAAGCCAGAGGATGGCATGAGGGTTCTTTCTTAATTGCTTTCCACCTTAAAATTTGAGATAGTTTCTTATTAAACCTACAGTTTACCAACTGGGTTAATTAACTAGATAGGGAGCTGCAAAAGGCTTCCCTCATGTTGGGATTATGTAAGCATACGTGACACTCAGCATCTTGTGTGTGAACTGAGGTTTCAAACTCGGGTCCCTATGCTTGGGTAGGAAGCACTTTATCCCCCTGAGTGACCTCCCAGACCCTAGATGTTAACTCTACACCTTACTCCTTTTGTTGGATGTTCTCCTGTATATTTTCATTCACTTATTCCTTTGCATTTAATTTTTGGTAGTTTCAATAAGTTTATCTTCAAGTTCATTGATTCTTTTCCCTGGCAGTGTTGAGTCAGATAACCCATTGATAATGCTCTTCAACCTTGTTCTTGTAGAACTTTTTATTTTTGTACTTTTCCAGTACTTTATATTGGCTCTTTATTAGAGTTTCTATTTCTCTTCTTTCCTTTATCTGTTATTACATATAGTAGACCTTTTGCATTATAACCTTTAATGTACTAATCATGGGTATTTTTTCAACCTCTGGGTCAGAGGTAAACCTGGTTCTGAGAATTGCTTTGTCTGTTTTGTTTGTAAACATTCCCACCTTTGCCATATGCTTAATAATTTTTTGATGAAAGCAACTCAAGAATACATCCCTGGCCAGGAACTGATCTGCACTTAATGTCTCTGATAACCATAGGCTCCACAATATTCAAATCCCTCCAATGGTCCTATTTTTTTCCTCTCTTGGTTTTATTTCTCCTTTCTTATTGCTCCTCAGAGAGTGAGAGCAGAGTGAGGGTGTTTTCAATTAAATCCTAGCCTGCTAGAGGCCACAGTCTTGGAACCTTGTCCCTTGATAGCACTTTTGGCTGTACATGTTGGTGAACATGGAGAATCTTAGTTCTGATACGGTTGAGACAGGAGGATGGCAAGACCAGACTGGGTTATATGGTGAGACCTTTCAAAAATAAGCAATACAATGAGGAGCAGAGGGAGAAGAACAGGAAGAGAAAAAGGAGAAAAAAAAATAAAGAATACTTCTGTTGATCCTACAGGAGTGGAGATCTGTTTCTGTTCCATATTGCTTTACTTTCCTAGCCTTGCAACTCCCAGACTATTTCCTCAAAGCCTCTCCCCCAGAGACAGTCATGTATTTTACTTAGGCCAGATGTGATTCACACTGTGTCAAAGAATTTTAGGTCTATGTTTATAAATAATGATCTACACTGATGTAATACCTTTTTGTTCCTTGGGTATTAGGGTTCTTCTGACCACTTACAATGAGATTGGACAGAGTCCTTTTCCTCTATTCCTGGAGAAATTGGAGAAAGTTAATTATTCTTTCTTTACTGCTTGAATTTACCTCCTTAAAAATATTGTGGGCTTAGAAAAACAATCTGGACTTCAACTTTTCTTTGTGGGAAATTATCAGTAAAAATTTTTATTTCCTAAAAAATAGCAAAGTGGCAGGATACAAAATTAACACACAAAAATCAGTAGCCTGCCTATATTCGAATGACATTCATACAGAAGAATAAATCACAGAGACTGTCCCATTTCAATACCCTAAAAATAATCAAATACCTTGGAGTAACACTAACCATAGGTGTGAAAGACTTGTTAATGAAAACATAAAAAAGCTCAATAAGGAAATAGAAGAGGATGTGAAAAGTTGGAAAGATGTTCCATGCTCCTGGATAGGAAGAATTAAAATTGTAAAAATGGCAATCTTCCAAAAGCAATATACAAATTCACTCCAACACTAATGAAAATTCCAGCTTCATTCTTTTTTTTTTATTGTCCATAATGAGTTACATTATTTAGTGGGCAAACAATGAGTTGTTATCCCCAATTCCCTGAACCCTCTTCCCCCATCCCCAATCAGCTGGATATCCTCCTCCATGAGCCATCTGGATCAGTTCCTTGTGACAGGGGACCATGGATACCAGCTTCATTCTTTACAGACATAGAAAAAATAATCTCAAAATTTATTTGGAATGGCAAATGGCCTCTGATAGCCAAACTATCCTTAGTAAATAAAAACCTTCTTAGGTTTTTATTTACTAAGGATAAATATCACCAAAATAAATAAATAAAAAAATAAATATCACCATTGCTAATTTAAAGACATCCTACAAAGCCATAGTAACAAAAACAGCATGGTACTGGCATAAAAACAGACAGACCAATGGAACAGAAGTAAAGACCCTGCTCTTAGTTCAAGTAACTATAGCTACTTGATTTTCGATAAAGGTGCCAATAACATTCATTGTATTATGTAAAGACAGCATCTTCAACAAATGGTGCTGGACAAACTGGGTAAACACTTGTAAAAAAGTGAAATCAGACCCATTCCTCTAACCATGCACAAAAATCAACTCCAAATGGATCAAAGACCTCAACATCAGACCTGAAACTCTGAAAACCCTGGAGGAAAAAATAGGGGGAACTCTCCATGAGATAGGAATTGGGAAAAATTTCCTAGACAAACCTCTGATAGTCCAGGAAGTGTAACAATCACTTAACCAATGGGATCTCATCAAGCTTAAAAGATTCTCTACAGACAAACATACCATACTCAGGGCCAATAGACCAACATCAGACTGGAAAATAAACTTTGCCAGCTATAACAAAGACAGTGGTTTAATATCTAGTAAAGAACCCAAAAAATTAATAATAAAAAATCAAATAGCCGCCTCAAAATATGGGGCATTGATCTCAACAGAGAATTCACAGAGGAGGAAACACAAATGGCCAATTCTCACTTAAGAAAGTGCTCATCATCCTTAATCATCAGGGAAATGGAATAACAATGAGATCCCACCTTACTCCAGTCAGAATGGCAATCATTAAAAAATCCAACAACAATAGATATAGATGCTGGCAAGGATGGGAGGGGGGGAAGGAACCCTCATTCACTGCTGGTGGAATTGCAAACTCATTCAATCACTACTGAAACCAGTGTGGAGACTCTTGAAGAGAATGGATATAGAGCTACCAATGGACCCAGCTATCCCTCTACTAGGCATCTATCCTCAAGATTTCACACCTCAGCACAGAGACATCTGCTCAGCCATATTTATATCAGCTCAATTCATAATAGCTAAGAATTTGGAAACAACTCAAATGCCATCACTGGACAAATGGATATCAAAGTTGTTGTACATTTACATGATGGAATTCTACTCAGCAGAAAGGAAAAATGACATAATGAAATTTATAGACAAGTGGATGGACTTGGAGTAGATCATACTTAGTGAACTTAAAGGGGAACAGAGAGACAAATGCCACATATTCTCCCTCATATGTGGTTCTTAACCAGGTTAAGCCTAAATTCTAAGCAAACCTGAAAGGTGAATTGAGAGACTATAAAAGGGGGATGGAAGGAATTGGTGTGGGGGGAATGGGAAGGTGAGGGGACTCATACAATAAACAAAATCAATAATTAATCGATACCATAAGAACCGTACTTTCATACAGTAAGCTCCTGAGGAAGCTGTGGGCATCATCTGTTAAGAGGGGCCATGAATGGAATGGGACGAAGCCCAATCCCAAGAAAAACTGCTCAGGCCTATAACTCCCTGTTCCAGTCATTCGTTACTTCCCACACTGAGGTGTTGATCAAAGAGTCCCAGGACATCCCCAAAACAAGACAGACCTTTGTCAAAGCTCTTGAATACCTGCCCCAGGCCAAAGGTAAGACCCTATTGCTGAAGATAATACAGTGTCATCACACAACACAGAGAAACCCTGCTATATCCAGAATGGTAACCAGCTCCCAGATGGTAGCATGTGTAGTGTTGGAAGGCATGGCATGAGCTGCCAGGGGAAACTGGTCAATGATATTTGGAGAATGCAGAGACCACTGATATACATTACAGACTGATGCCACGAGAATACTGAACACACTGTTATATGGAGGAGACCAACAAGTCAAGAAATGCTCATCTGTGCAACAGTGGTGCTAAACCTAGGAGAGTAATCAACAGCTTACTGATTGGCTAAGAGATCCGCTTAGTGACCAGGAACCCTTAATTGGAACTGGGATCCATGGCAAAATCTTATTGGGACCAAGAACCCGGACTCCAAGGGGAATTCCCAGTACCAGAGAGCTACAAAGAGGCTACACCCATTAGAATCTTGCCAAATGATGAATGTTTGTCTCATTTAACCTATATTGATCTCAACTCTCCAATGGAGATTCTGCTTGTATTTTTCAGAAGGCAGTGAGAGCTGTGGACAACCCAATTCCACCAACAAGACATGGGATAATGGCTGACATCCTAGCAGGATATGAACCACCCGACCTATCATATAGAGTCCAAATGAAACCTATGAGAAAGTGGCAAGATAAACAAGAGACCTATCACCACAGAAAGTCAGATAACCATGAAAATTCAATGGAGACAGACACCAATGATACCCAACACAACCCAAAGCAGAAGTCCAAAGACACTTAAGATCTCAACAATAAAGGAAACTTAAAACTCACCTACCATGACTCCGGGAAGAGATGGGTGGAAAGATTGTAAGAGCCATGGTGGGGGAGACACTGTCCTCCTCAGCAACAACACACAAAGGGGGAAAAAAACTTGCTATCTCTTGTGCAATTCATAACCCCCTACCCCAAGGACAGATCCTGTATGCACACCAAGTAGGGTCTCCAGGGGTTTGAGGACAGAGGGGAAGAAATAGGGATATAATCACAAGATTTGCTCATACAATGTGTCTAATTATCGATAATAAAGATATTAAAAATACATATACTAAAAATATGTGGCTACCTATGTTTTCCATTCTTTTGAGTCAGTTTTAAGTTAAGCTTTTTGAATAATTTGTCCATTTCACCAAAGCCATTAAGTGTATTGGCATAAACTTACTCATAATACTTTCATTATGAAAACTATTTGCATAATGAACTCATTATATAATAATTATATATTATTTTTTAATATCTGTAGAAATTTAAGTGATAAGATATATTTTTCATATTATCTCTTCTTTTCTTGCTCAGTCTAGGAAGTTTATCAGTTTGATCTCTTCAAAGACCTAACAGCTTTGTAAGTTTTCTCTATGGCTTCTATGTTTATGTTTCATTGGTTTCAGCTCTTAAATTTATTATCAAAGCTGGGAGTTGTGGTGCATGTCTTGAATCCCAGCACTCGGGAGGTAGAGGGAGGAGGATCACTATGAGTTCAAGGCTACCCTTAGACTGCATAGAAAATTCCAGGTCAGCCTACCTAGAAAAACTCAAAAATCAAAATTATCTTGGAATTAGTGTGTCCTTTCCTTCATAATTTCTCTGATAAAACTCTACTTCATTGACATAGTGTGCTTTTAATGCATGTATTAATGCTATATGAATTCCTCTAAGTTCTGCCAGAGCTGTACCATACAGCTGTTTGAATATTTCTATTATCATTAGAATCTAAATACTTTCTAATCTCTCCTGTGATTTTTTTCTTTACCTTCATAGCCACTTAAATATATATTAAGTTTCTAAATTATCTCTAAGTCTATTTTATAATCAGAGAATAAGCACATTTCAAATTTCAGGGATTTTTTTTTGAAATTCTCTTACCTATGGCCTGGCTTATAGAACATCAAGCTGAATGATTCTTATGAACTTGAAAAAAAAGAATATTTTCTGAAGTTGTTGGGTGTAGTGTATCAACTAGTAAGATTTAACAAGTGAAATGAAAGTAAATAGACTGATCAACAGAAAATAATCAGAGAGACAAGAGGAAGCTACTATAGCTAGATTGAAGATAAGAGCATGAATGTTACCAAGAAAAAAAAATCTAAACGATATGGGGGATTTGGGGCTAAAACAAAGCCAGAAAGGAACTAAGGGGTGTCTTCTGTAAGCAGAGAAGCAAGAAGAACACAGGTTAGATAGAGGCTGAAACGTTTTAGGGAAAGCTCACAAAACACAAGGCTCCTCAATGTATGAGAAGGAAGGACATTATAAAGACAATAAAAGGAACTTGGGAGGACACATTTGGGGAGGCTCAGGACTGACAGAAGGAATATGTGAAGGAGTCAGTCAGCTATGGCTTTGTCCAGCAAGAGTTGTTTATCTGGAAATCTAAATAGGACTAGGAGTGTGACGAATAGTCACTAACAGTGACTAGGAGTTTCAGTTAAACTTCACCAAGAAGTTGGTAATATTTAAACTTTTAACTATCATGACAGTATGACAAGTGTAACCAAAAGCCTATCCTTTCTGATTTGTTTACATGCTTATGTGTGTGCAGCATGCATGGATATGGGCACACATGTTTGTGCATGTATGCGGAATCTTGGATGGCACTGTGTCATCCACCTCTTTTTAAGACAAAGCCTCTCACTGGCTTAGAGCTTACCAATTAAGCTGGACTGGCTCACCAGTGAGCTCCAGATATCTGCCTGTCTCAGCATCCCCAGCAGTGGGATGACAGGCCTAAACCACTATGCACAGCATCTAGGTGGGTGCTGGAGGTCAATCTCAGATCTGCATGATATGAAAGCTAGTGCAAATTAGACCTAAGGAAGGTTTGTCTGAAGCAAGTGGTATCTCAACTCTAGGAAGAAAGAAGCCTGGAATTACCCAGATAAAGCAGTAAACTTGAGGACAGTAGAAGTAGTACTTCAAAGTAGCTCTGGAGGTCCACACTGTCATAGCAGTGAGTAAAGCAGTGAGTAAGTTCCATGACCATCATGACCAGTACAACTACAAGGATCGTCAATTGTTTAAAATTATGAAATGCTCATCCCTGGAGTGTTCAAGCCAAGACTGGCTGGGTACCCAGAGGGATATTGGAAAGGAGAGGCTTGATGAATAGAGGGAGATTCATCCCCCTCTCCCCCTGCCAGATTCCTGAAGGAGGGACCACCCTGACTGATGTTGCTGGGTTCTCTCCTACCATCCACATGGCATTTGATCAGCCCAGCTCTGTTCAATCCACTCTTGGGAGCTTTGTACCTTTGTAATCTGCTTTGGCCATAAACTGATGGCTAGTGATGATTGACTCAGAAATTTTTCTTAGCAAATCCATTTGTCTAAAGACATTCATTAAAAGTTTTC
Organism: Zapus hudsonius; assembly: GCA_004024765.1. Taxonomy (NCBI): domain Eukaryota; kingdom Metazoa; phylum Chordata; class Mammalia; order Rodentia; family Dipodidae; genus Zapus; species Zapus hudsonius. The sequence goes on from PVHP010001132.1 coordinate 10,068, forward strand.
TTGAGAACAAGGCAGACATTTTGATATCTATTTCCTAATTCCTGGGTTTATTTCTGATTGAAACAGATTTTTAAATTGACCTCATAGGATGGCCTCAAAAGTCCTTTCTAACATCGAGAAGTCTATTGTATAAGAAGCGCCCAGATCAAGAAAGTTAAATTCAGTATCTTCAAATTAAGAATGCCAAAAATTCTTCAAAAAGTAAGACAATAAGTGAAATGTTAGTAAGTTATTAAAAAGTTAAAAATGAAGAATAAATGCTATTATTGGAAAATTATCTTAGAAGAAATATTGCTCTAATGGTGTTAGTAATTTTATTATGTAGATATGAAGTAATGCTCCAGGTTCCATCCAAAGTACAGAGCAGTTCACACAAAGGAGAAATGGCACCAAGTTGAAAGTAGAACACATACCCAGAGGGAAGTGTGATGAAGATGAGAAAATGTGCAGATGGGCCCAGCGGTAGTTAACTACATCCACATTTTATGTGCTTATCCTGGATTCTACTAAGTCGTAGTCTCATAGGTGCATCACATACAGTAATTATTCCACTTTTTTGACACTTGTTAACTATACACCTCGTTGGTCTCTATGGGGAATTCTAACCATAATACAAGACAGTTGCAGAAGGATAAAGTGGTGGAAAAATTCAGAAAAATTCCAATGATGTGAAAAAGACAAAGCAATTTCTCTATTCAGTAGGAAAAGCTGAGCTCCAAATTTCAGGGTCCTGTCTCTTAGTAGAATACTTTTAAAAAGGGGTAAAAGGTATAAATGGGTAATAGTTGAAGCACAAAAAAAAGGACCAGCATCATTCATCTATTTTGTGGGAGACCATTAAGAAATAGGAAAAAAAATCAATATGGAGTATTTGTAGGGGGTACTCAAAAGATAACTATTTGTGGATATCTAAAGGACACCCATTGTTGTTTCATGAAGAAGACCCAAGGAAACCCTTTATACATTCGTTCAAGGTAGCTTTTAAAAATATCTTATATTCTCGGAAGTTCTGAGTGCTTTACCCATGAAAATAAACCTTCAAAGTTGGCAGGAGAAAGAGCCCTTCACAGATACAGGGTTTGAAGCCAACGCAGTTGAGGAGACTTAGCAAGCACCATAGGCAGAGTGCTTGGCGCAGCCAGGGGCTGAAATCTCCTCCAACCTGAAAAGATTCTTAACTGTGCATAAAAGAGAATGTGCAAGTTGCCTGTGAGCTTACACCTGGTCCCTGAAGAGCCTCCTCATCAGCATTCCAATCCTGATCTCACTTGGCAAGCTAGAGAAAGATTCTTGCAAGCACACAAACACAGGTGAATTTCTTTCCTTCAGACCTAATCTGATGATTTAAATCTGTATATCCTAATGTCTCTCTGGTGTTCTAGCCATCTTACTTTTAAGAATGCTTCTATGGGAATTAACACAAGTAAGTTCTCAGTGGACTCGAAACATCTGCCAGAAAAATAGCAGGTGCCCTCTGAACACAAGAAAATTATCAGAAATCCTAATAGGAAATGTATAAAAGCTGTGAGACACTGGTGAGTTCAAACATATCTTAGATTTTGCAGTAGCTGAAGGGAAAATCTGTTTCAAATTTTATGTCCTTCAAACAAGGGCACAAGGAAAATGTTAATATAGTTGGACTATTAGTAAAAATATAGATATAAAGAAAATTCAAAACAACCAAGTTTAAGGGTAATTTTCTAAAAAAGGTTAACATAAGGGTGGGCATAGTGGCATAAGGCTATTTCTCCCAGTACTCCAGAGGCTGAGGGTGTGAGGACAGCCTGTCTACAACAGGGAATTCCAGACTAGCCAGGAGGACTACTTAGTGAGACCTTGTCAAAACAAAACAAAAGAGGTTAAAAAATTATGACCCTCAGACAAAAGTGAACATGTGTTTAAGTTTATTTAAGTCATCAGTGAGGAAATTCATAAAATGGTATAATTAGCTCAAAAGAGAATCCAAAGATCAGACACACTTAAAGGTAAGAAAGGCTAAAATCAATGACCATTTGAGAGACAAAGGTAAATTTTCTAAGTGGTTAGGGAAGTTAAATAAATCCCTGTGAAAAACATTTACATGTAAAGGATGACACTTCTGTTGAACACATGTTCCCCCCGCCTTTTTTTTAACAAGGGATAGATTCAAGATTCCCAGTATGGAAAGTACTGGGTCCTATATATGCCATGATTTCTTTCTAACACATTCATACCTATGGCAAAGTTTAATTCCTACATTGGACATAGTAAGAGAGGAGCAAAAAAAAAAAAACCTAAAAATAGAACAATATGCTATAATAAAAGTGAGGTGAATTTGGTCTCCCTCTCAAAATACAGAATTTTCTATTAAATATTTTCAGACCGCAATCGATTATGAGTAATTAAAATCATGGTACTCAAAACTACACACAAAACATATATCCAGCTGATTGGGATCAGGGAAGAGGGAAATTGGGGAAATGGGGATGTCAACACGTTATTTGCTCATTCAATGTATCTAATTATGGATAATAAGGAAAAAAACGTCATGCTATCATTTATCTCCAACTTACAGCTGTAAAATATCTCTCACGGTCAGAATTAGTTGACACTAAGCGGTGTGATGATACAGATGGTGAGGCATCATTGTCTGTGGAAGCAATGTTTTCCCCACATGGATCACTGGTTATCTTATTTACTTATTCTCAGACCCAGGAACTGGTAGATGCTCCATAAATACTGGCAAAATAGATGAATGTCTACTCTGTCAGTGTTAAGCACAGCTCTTCACATGCATCGCCCCACTTAATCTTCCCAATGACCCTTTAAGACAAACATTATTCTCATCCCACTGAAGGAAAGAAACTAGCTTGTATGACATTATCCAGCTACTCAGTTTTAAAGTTGGGGTTAAGGGCATCAGAGACGATTTAACTCAGTCCCAAGAGCATGAAATCTTCCTTATTCTTTTCTCCCTCTCTCCACTTAATATATATTCTTTTTAGTTACCATCAATGGACCATCTGCCTCAAAATCAGGGGATGGTCTTATGTTAGACTGGCATAGAATGCTGCCTCTGACGGTGGTACTGGGCATCTTCTGCTTTAAGAACAACCAGCAGCTGCACTCATCAGACTGAAAAGTGAATAAGGATGTGTGAACAATCTCATCTGCAGCCTTGCAGAATAGTACTGGCTATTCAGCATCCCAGGCTGTTTTGTGTCCCTTGATTTCCTGGTTTTCAGGATCCCAGAGCTAGAGGAGTATAGGGCTGCAATGCCTGCGGCTTTGTTTGCACAGAAATCAGCACAGCACTTAGGGATGTTGCAGAAGTTCACGTCCACTGTCGTCTCCTGTCACTCACGTGGCCTCTCTTCACAGCAGCATGGTGGGTGAGGGAGGTACTACAGTCATCCCCTGCATGCAGGTGAAGTCAGCATCATAGGTCACACAGCAATGCTGTCACTCTGGTCTTCCATCTGTACCCTTCAACGGCTCTATGGCCATCTCTCCCAGCTTCTCCACTGTCTGCACAGGCCACTGAGGCTTCCTCTGTCATCGTGTCTTATCTGGTGGTAGTTTGAATGTGAACTGTCCCCTGTAGCCCTGTGTGCCTGTCTGTGACTAGGCCTCATACTCTATCCCCAGCTGGTGACAATTTGGGAGGTGGAGCCTTTGCTGAAGGAGGGATGTCATGGGGGAGGGGTGGACCTTGAAGTTTACCAGCCCAGCCCCAAGCCCAGTACTTGAATTACTTTTACCCAGATATGAGCAGCTTCCTGCTTGTGCCATGCTTTCCCACCATGAGGAAACGTGCTCTTGAATCTTAAGCCTAAAATAAACCCTTTCCTCCCATAAACAGCTTTGGGTCAAGTGTTTTGTTCTAATGAGATAGTAACTAAAACATATTATTATTTTTATTTATTGAGACAGGACTTCATGTACCCCAGAATGGCTTCAAACTCACTATGTAGCCAAGAATGACCTTGAACTTCTTGTTCTCCGACCTTCACCTCTGGCATGCTGGGATTTCAGGTGTGCACCACCATTCTCAGTGCATGTAATGCTTGGGATCATACCCAGGGTTTTATGTAAGCACATTACCAAATGATCTATATCATGGTTTTTTTTATTCATTTGTTTTAATAAAACACTTCCTCAGTCATCATCAAAGCCTTCAAGGGTACTGGGATTCCCATACCTTCCTGTATCATATGGCTGGTTACCACAGACTGGAGTGAGTCCTGGAAACTATTTTTTACCCCTTGGGACTTGGAATGATTGAGGTATTTACTTTCAACATGAGAAAAGCAGAGGCCAGAAAATAAGGGAAGACAGTGATATTCTGAGGTTTCTTCCAACAGGTGAATGTCAAAAAGATGTGGGCCAAACATTAATCTGAAATCATTCTCTATGTTCCTTAAATCCCCAAATAATCCCCTGTTTCTTTGATTCCAGTAATAGGCTCCTCTTAGAAAACAATCAGGTGGACCAACCGACCACAGGCAGAAAGCTGAGATCCTGGCAAGAGATGAGCCACCACAGTCATTATCGTGGAGGATCCATATGGAACCCTGCAGAGAATGACAGGATGAACAAGGGACCCACAGCCACAGCCATTCAATCAACACAGGATAAGCAAGTGAGACAGAAACCAATGATTCTTGACACAAAAACCCCTAAGCTCACAACATTAAAGCAGCCTTAATACTCACCCACCACGACTCAGGGAACTGAGCAGAAGAGGGGGCGGAAAGATTGTGAGAGCAGTGGTGGGGGAGATTATCAGAGGCATGGCACCCCTCAGTAACAACACACTTGGGTCAGGAGAACCCGGCTGAAGACTGGGCTATCCATGGTCCCCTACCACAAAGACTGATCCAGACGGCCCACGGAGGAGGATATCCAGCTGACTGGGGATGGGGAAGGGGGGACAATGAGGAATTGGGGATAACAACTCATTGTTGGCCCACTAAACAATGTAACTCATTATGGACAATAAAAAAAAGAAAACAATCAGGTGATGTTTTCCACTGTTCAGATAAGAGCAGACATGAACAGCCCATTGCTGCAAATAGAAGATGTCTACACATGGTTGTTCAGTGGTTACTTACAGAATAGTGAGTTTCCAGTATTCCACTATGGCTCTCTGACACTCTTATTACCATCCTTAATATGGAGCAGAGGAAGTGAGGCTGAATAGCTCAGGGAGAGCTGTTGCCCAGTTATCAACACAGCAGAGGCACAGGTAGCGGTGGAGACCAAGGGCAGCACCCAAAGCATTGAACACGCCTCCCTCCCATGCCACATTGTACTCAGCAAGGCGCTTTGGCAAGTGGTACTTCTTACTCCATGAGCACTAAAGCCCAAGATCTTTCCACTGGAGGGGCACTGCTCACCCTCCCCAAGTCATTCTGAACTTTATCTGTCTCTCAAGGGTATTTTCTAATTTCCACTCTTAATAAATGATAAGATACTTTCAAACAATGCAATGAAAGGCATTTTTCCCACTACCAGACAGGCATCAGGGAACCTCATCTGATGAACGTGACCGATGTCAGGTCAACAACTCCAGACTGACTTGATTGATCACTCAGTTGGATCAACAGGCTGACATGGGTGTGTCCTGCATACTAAAGGGGTGCTTATGCAATGGGTACGATGGCTAAAAAGGGAAATCTACACTTAAAATCTCAGCTATGCCCTCCAGGCCTTCAGGATTCCATGGATTTCCTCCCAAAGAGCCATTAGCTAGAGCTAATAGGAGAGGAAAAAGTTCTAAAATAGTTACTATTTTTTAGTTAGAATTTCACTTTTGTTAACTCAGCATGAGCTATACCTGGGTGTGTTCTGTGTATACTGAGACATTATCCACTTGGTTAGAAAATCTACAATCATCTAGCTCAGCATATTAAAAATGATGAGTGCCAGAACCCTCTTCCTTGTCAAATTTCTGTGTGTGCATATTTGTGTGGTATTGGCGCATGCATATGTTTGTATGGGTATAGGCTCATGAGTGGGTTTAGTGTGCATGTCCTTGTGTGAATGTGTACAGCAAAGCCAGAGCTCGCCTTTCCTCTTCTATTGCTTCTCCACATGATTATGAGACAGAGTCTCTCACCAAGCTGGGAACTCACTGATTCAAGCTAGCCATTTTCTCAGTGCCAAGATAACAACCATGCACTACCATGCCTATCATTTATGTGGGTGCCGGGGATCCAAACTTTAGTCTTCATGCTCATTAGCCAGCACTTTACCCACTGAGGCATCACTACAGACCCTAAGTCAAGTTTTCTATATGAATGAAATATAAGACAGCCATAAAGAGAACTCCTTTGGGTAACACATCCTCCTTAAATTGAAGCACATCCCTTACCTCTTTGGCAGCCAAGGCCACCACTGACAATACTTTGAGAACCACTAGTCAAGGTTTGTTCTGGGGTGGTAAATCCATACTGCACAGCTGCAGGGTTAAAAATTGATGTGTTAAAGGAAATATTTTCTGCTACCTTATCCATTTTCAAAGTAACAGGAGCGACTGAAATGACAAGATTAGCTTTTCTCAAAGTAGAACGAAGACTTAGAAAAAGGCTCGGTGTGCAGCTATCCTGCGAAGTCATTTTCCTACCGGAGGGTGAGTTTTCTCTCAGACTCAGGATTTCAGGATTCCTCCACAGGGTGGTGATTCTCAGTCCTGTATTTCATTTTGTGGCTTGTAAAGCATGGGGAGGGAGAAGAGCTGCCCACAAGCAGGTTGGGTCTTGGGACAAGTGAGATCAGGAAAATGTTTCTCTAAGCTCCAGTGGTTTCCAAGGATATATATTTCTATAAGCTCACTTATGCCATCCCTACCAGGAGCCATGGTAGGAAAGGCTTCCCAGTGCTTCTTGCCCTACATGTGGGATGTTCTAACACCCCTGACCAAGATGATGCCTGAATTAGTGCCCTAAAAGTTTTCATCTCAGGGGAAGTAAGTACTCCTTTACTTCAGAAACATGGAAGATTGCTGGGTAGGGAACCAGGAGGATGGTCGTCAGGGAAGCGGATGACTGATGGCAGAACAGAGATGGCAGGGAAAGTGACTTCCACCATCAACTCTTTCATATCAATGGATACATATGTACAATTTACCAGATATAACAGTCAGTAAACTGCTTAACCAGCCAAAGAAAATATCCTCAGGTGTAGAAACCTTTCCTGCTTAGACAATCCCCTACACTTATAATCCCATGACAAGTTGATGTCAAAGACTTCCTCTTTTCTCCAGGATTGCTATGCTCTTGATTTCTCTAGTATCCCCCAAGTTTCAGCCTAAACTCATGTTGATATCATAGACTCAAACATCTCATTTCCTTATGTTATCACTTATGTTTGTTATATACCACGGGTCATGTGGTTCTGGGGCCTGTCACCTGTGTTAGAGCAAACCCAGCCAGGACATTGCAGGAGATGAATGCTGTTTCACTCTAAGCATATGGGAAAGGCCATCATGATGGGAGGGCTTGAAAAGGGAGTCAATATCTTGGAGAGGGCATACTTTACCAGTTATGTCATGTTGTTTGAATGACTCACTGTAGATCTGATACTGATTTGGACAATGTTTCTTCAACCACTTGCAGACATCCTGCTGGGTCCACAGAGCCACTGGTTTTGACAGCTTCACTGTAGCTGACTGCAAAGAAAGACAAAAAGAAGGTCTATTAATGCTGGTCCAGCCTGAAAAGGCACTAGTGTTCAAAGTCCTAGAGTGTGCTAAAGGCTAAGTCTTGCTCTCCCTAAAAATAAATATTCGCTCTTGTTTTCCTCTTAACCTCTGCAGATCTGCTCAATATTGCTAAAAAAAATACAAGGGAAGGGTGCAGAAGGAAAAGACCATGAAAATTACATCTATTCTGGAGTCATCACCTCTATTGGGAGAAACTCCATAGAAAACAGTGTTTTCTACTAAATATTCTAACAGCAAGGTAATGGGATGCTAAACAAGTAATTAAAATTTCAGGGTAAAATAGTTGTCCTCAAGTGCCTTTCTCTGAATTCCAAGAAGGTGTCCATTGCTCCTCTTTGACATCCCTGGTGCCCAGTACAGCACTGGCCCCAGCAGGTGGGAATAATTATTTCAGGACTGAATGTTACAGGACTGAAATACCTGCATACTAAAAAGTGCAAGTCTGCCCGGGGGGCTCTGGACTTAGGGTGGCCATGTAAAGCCCAGGAACATTAGTTATGCCACAGTGGGGAAGCCAAAAGTCAATTCGGCCAGCATGTGGGGAATGGTAATAAGATAATGGGAGTAGTTAGGCTTTATATAGAAACCAACTAGTCCTGGCCTTTTATTGCCCACTGCATCTCTTAGGGAAGTGTCTATATGACAGAAAACAAAATTAAAATCCAGGGGTGCAGAAGGCCTAGCTTTTGATAAATGGTAAACTGCAAATGCATTTATTAATAAGCATCAGCTCTGTGAGCTCCCTCATGGATTCCAGGAATTTGGTTTAGGCTAGATGAAAGCTCCTTTGTCAATAATTTTTATCATTCTGGACCTGTATTTGCCAAAAAAACACAAAAATAGTAGGGCTGAAATATTGATAGTTCTTTAAAAGGTTTCCAGTGGTACAAAGATGGGGCCTTAAATATCATCACCTGACTCATGAGGCATTATTTTCTTTCATTTCTCTTGCAATGTGTCAGATGAAGGTAAGAAGAAGGCCTTGATGGGGTATGAGTGTGATTTACCGGCTCCCAGGCACTTGCCAACATTTTATTTATACAAAGGAAGACTCGCTTCACTTTTTAACATCTTTAACAGAAAACAGCACATCTGGCATCTCATTACTGTTCTATTTAATTTTATTATATTTCAGTTTACCCTAATTTATGGCAAATAAATCATGGCATAAATCTTATCTAGTGTAGTAATGTCTACTTGACTTTAAAAACAAATTTAAGTAAAAAATAAAAACCCCACAATGTCCCAATTCTAAGGAAAAGAAAAAACACAAGAGGAAGAATGGTAAAGAAGGGAAGAAGTTCATGAAAAAAAATGGCATCTGTAGGAGAAAAATGCAAGTGCTTCACATTTGGAAAGCAGCGTGCTCAGGTAGTAATTAATTAATCAAAGTTAATCACTTGCAAAATAATGGTTGGTGGTTAATCACTTATAAAATAATCACAAAGCATATCACATTTTATTTTGTTAAAGATTTTTTCTTTCATTTTAACAAGTATATTAGGTTATCTTTTCAAAAAAGACGTCAACTATGTGTATAGATGTATAAGATTGCACACACACATATGTTTATACTTTCCATGGAATTTGACTGGCATTGATCTCACTGATATTCGGGGTTAATGGATCCACTGGAAGTTATCCATTGGTTTCCACCTGAGACTCTGACGTAATGCAGTTCTCAGTGGAGAATTGGATGCTATGTGACTTCTGAGGCTGGGTCATAAAAGATAGAGCTGCTTCCTCTCACTCTTATCCTCTTCTTATTCATCCTCTTTGTTGACACAGGGTCTATGTATCCCAGGCTGACATCCAAAAGACTGTCCTCAACATTCCCTCGTGGACAGCAGAGGAAGGCACGAAGCCTCTCTTTTCTTGAGACGTTACTGGAAGTTAAGGGTTGCTGGGGCTGGGGAGACATATTCTTAAGTGGTGCAGCCACTGTTAAGTTGCATGTGCTCTGATCAATAATTTCCACCCATGTGCATGCGGGCAGCCTCAATTAAACTAGGTCACTACATGGAGTAGACACACACACACACACACACGTGCATGCACAGAAGGGAGAGGAGAAAGAGAAAGCCATGGGAAGTGTTTATGATCAAACTACATCATATGCATTTATAAAATCATCAGTAAATAAAACAAACAGCAAAAGTAGGGCTTTGAATTTGCTAGGTACTGAAGATGACCTTGAACTTTAATTCTTGTGCCTTCACCTCTCAAGTGCTATTATGACAGGCATGCCCAACCATGCTTAGTTTATGCAGTGATGGAAAGTGAACCCGGGGCTTCCTGCATGCTAGGCTAGCACTAGCACTCCACCAACTGAGCTACATCCCCTGCCCCAAAGAAATAGCTTCTGCCTTGTTCATACTCAGCCCCCATGCTGTGACAAAGCCTAGGCCACATGAGGAGACCTGATGTCATGCATAGGAATTTTGTCCAACATCTAGTTAAGGTTTCCTCTCACAGCCAACACCAACCACTCACCAAATGAGCAAGCAAGCTTCAACTGACTCCTGCTATTAATCTTTGAATCCTCTGAGGACCCCAGACACCATGAAATAGAGCTATGGTTCACCTAGTGTGCCAAGTGACTTCCTGTTTTGCAGCCTTGGTAACCAGAACACTATGTCATATGCTTAGAAAGGAGAGTAGCTGCTCCATCACTGCACCCTGCAGGGGCTTGTCTTTAGTAAACAGATGCATGCAGGTACGGGCAAAGATTTAATAAAGCGAGATGGTTTTCACTAGGCCTCTGTTCTCAGGCCTGCCTAATCAGGCTGCAGACCAGCCATGGATGCTCTTCCCTGTGGTATCCTGAGCTGATGTGGCTCCTAACCAAATATTCAGCCCTGTTCCTCCTCCTAACTACTGTGTGCAATCATATTATTTTTCTAATTTTGATGAGCAAGGGGAACCTTGACCAGGGAGGTTGCAAGAGAGTGTGTTTTTTGTTTTTGTTTTCTGCCAGTGATACTGATATTTAGTCACTTTTTTTTTTTTGCCTACAGTTACTACCTTTCCTTTGCATGATTAGGAAACTAGAGTTTGAAATCTTTTTGGTAGAAACGTACTTACTGCCGAGTTTCACAAGTCAGCACCTCTGACTCTCTGGCTCTTTGCTGCTTTAAAATTTTCCCTCAGATTCGCTGATTGAGTTTATAGCTGACACATCATTATCCTGAAACTCTTGCAAGTTTCTTGCAAGTAAAGCTAATCACATTTTTTGAAGACTCCTATAAACCAGTCACAGAAGGCTGTAAATTAGGAAGGGAAAGGCAGGAGGATGAAGTTGCTTATACATCAATATATTAAACGTCCCCCTTCCCGAAAGGTCATTCTTTTACTTATGATTTTCCCAAGGAACAGAGGACTGCGCACCAAAAGGAGCCCATTCAACAGAATGGTGATTAACACGCATTTGTCAAGTCCACTTAGAGTGCATACAAGCTAGCTTCTGGCATGCATTTTCCTTTTGTCACTCAAACTAACACTCAAGGTGACTAACACTCACTTTCCCTTCAGGACATATTCTAAGTAGTCATCTGGTGATAGCTGCTAAGGAAGGAGGAAACTCAAAGCTCAGAACCATATGAATCCACAGGGGCATGCCAGCATCTCAATTAGCATAGGGAATGAAATGGGAGGTAAGGATTCCTACGCCTAAAATTCACTGTTTAATCTCTTCTTAGCAAGTAGGAGTCAAAGGCTTGACCCTATTAATCGGCTCATTATTAGTATTGGTTGTATTAGGAAATTTTTATTAGTTTCAACATTAGCTTATTAAGAGCCACAATGACACCAATTCTCTGGTCTGCTCTACTTTCTAGATTCTCAGAACTAATTTTCTTGTGTTCTGCCTGCATTTTTCGTCCTCAAGTAGCTGGATGAATCTCAGTCACACCTCTGCGCACCATCATTAGCCCCTCAGCAGTCAAATTCTGGAAATGGATGCTATATCGTGATGCTTTTAGAAGACAGACTTAAAAAATATATTTATTTTATTTATTTTATTAATTTTTATTAATTGTGAACTTTATTGAATGAACAAATCATGTGTTGGTCCCATTCCCCTTGTGTATTGTATCCTTTCTTCTCTGCCCCCATTCCACGGAGGGTCCGCCTCAGTGGGGTTGTTGGCTTAAATTTTACATGTGCTTTGGAGCAAGGAGAAGCAGTGTGAAAGCCCCATGGATGAATGTAGCAGAATGTCCCCCAGAAGGTGTCATACATATCCTTCCACTGCCCTCCTTTCCTCTACCTTCCAGTGTTTACACTTCCTTTTACATCCATCATTAAATGATCATTTTCTCATTTTTGATATGCTGCCAGGGCTTCTTTCTCACCGTAGGAGCCTAGACAAAACAATAATAGTTTATACAGCAAAGAGATAAACCATTTCATGAATTCTAGAAACAGTAAACTAGTAAGGGGAAAAAAAATCCTGCCCAAAGGCAAACATTAAAAAACATTTACCCCAGTTTTCTTTCTCCACTTTCAATTCCACCACATCATTCCTAGATTTATAACCCTGGAGACAATTTTGGTTTGTTTTGCTGCCCTGAAAGAGGCCCAAGGCAGTTCATTATCTTAACCCCTATACACTGTGACATGAAGCAGAATTCCAGACATTTCCTCTCTGAATTGGTCATGGTCCTTGTGTTGACAAAATGAAAATGTATTTCAGATACCTTTATTTTCTATTTTTCAGGGAGATTTTATTAAGAAACATATTCACGAGGGAAAGGATTTTTGGCTTTTTCTGTAAATGATTCTTATTTTAATTTGTCCTTATACAACAATTTCAGCTGTATTTCATAGCTGGAAAGTACTCTTCAGCATCAATTTTAAGTTCTCCAAGGTAAACTTGAAGCTTTAATGCTAAGTAACAAAATAGTTAAATTATTTAGTATTAAAAGAGCATATTGCAGAATGCCTTTCAAGTAAAATTTTGTTTTGCAACTTAATTACCTCTTAACTTATCTTTTGAAATATATATTCTCTTTTAATTTACTGGGTTTTGATTTATAAAAGAGCACTGCAATTTCAAGCTCCTAATTGCCATGCAAACTCTACTAGGTGAGCTTACATGAGATCTAACTGATTGTAAAAAAAGTAGAGAAAATTAAGGAGACTGAGCTTCATGACAAATATTAGAAAGCAGTAAACATTTTCAGCATCTCATTGTAGGCCGGTATTTACGAGCTACAAGAACTTCCTTCCCTTATTAACATGTAACATCCTCTCTTTAGTTTCCTGTCTATTTACTGACCACTATTGTGTCTGTCATTGTTATTTAAAATAAAAACAGAGGAGAAAAAAAGAAGCAAACATTCATATATAGCAAATTATTAGTGTCTGTCTACTTCAGCAGCCTTGGATGCCTGTTGGTCCAAAATCTTGATCGCTACTGAGTCATAGATCATGTCAAACTTATAGGAAATCTAACATTTTGAGTTTTCTTTTGGAATCAGGCTAAGGCACTCATATCATGAAGGCATATTTTTCTGAACACCAATTTTATTTTTCCGGTTTTTAACTGATCATTTGAAACATTAACTACTATATTGGTTGTTTTCTATATCAGTCCCATCCATGTAAATAAAACCTCTTTCAGGATCTCAATGATTTTTAAAGAACATTACAGAGTTTTATGACTGGAAGTTTAAAGACCACTGTTATAAGAGACTATTGTAGTAAAGACATTAAAAGAAAAGAAATGAAAGATAAGCTCAGCCTGACATAAAATTTTTTTTATTATTTGCTCATATCCAATTTTGGTGATGACCTTTGTTACTCTTAAATGCTGACAACCACAGACTCATTGACACGATTTGAAGGAATCTAGGTCAATTGTTTTATATTTAAATCTAATGCAGGAATCAAATCCAGTTTATGGCATCTAAAATAGTGGTTCACAGACCCATGTTTTGATGAATACATGGAAGGGTGTGTGCGTGGGTATTTATAAATTACCTAAGGACTATAAGTCAGTCCTGTATTTGAAAATGACTATTTCTCTCATCTCTTATTCTCTTCTATTCTCTTTTTTTCTACACAAAATTTGGGAAAACACTGTATTATCTTTAGGACTATCACAGCTTCTAGAAAGTCGATCTTATCAAACAGGCCACTCATTGCTAAAGAGCACTATTGATGCTTTCATATGGAGCTAAATGGGGCGTCATCATCACATGTATCCACGATTCCTATCTACTACTGGGATTTTCATTTCACATAGCACATCAGTGATTTCCAGTGGGTCTTGTGGCATTTTTTTACTACAATATAGGCTCATGAATCTCAAATTATGTTTCTAGCTCAGTCCATTCCTATATGATAGAATCTTATATACAACTGACAAGCTTGCGGCTCTAGTCACACATCCAGTACATAAACACCTCAAAAAGAACATGCTCAAAATGGACCTCCTATTCTTTCCCTCCAAATCTGGTCAATCTTATCTGATAGAAATTCGTGTGCAAGAAACTTTCTTTTGTTGGAGACTTTCTTATGTTTCTCAGAATCTAAATCTTCAATAAACTCCTCTCCTTGTCTTATATTCTGCATACAATCTGTTAAACAGAGAAACCTGTGGGATCTGATTTAAAGAATATCTAATACTTCAATCTATCAATATACTGCCAAAATCTTGATTGGAAACACTATCATGCCATACATAGATACTTGCATCTGGATACCCAATGCAGCTAATGAGGTCTTCTGCCTCCCCTTGCCTCCTTCAGAATCTGTAAAACAGCATAAGAGGCCTCAGTCTCTGAACTCAGTGTCATCGATGCCATCTTCATTATGCTTTCCCTAATACATTCTGCCATACTGTAATAAATGTCAAATATGCACATTATTTTGCTTACAATGTTCTTGTCCCTAAATGGCTGATTCCTTACCTTCTTTAAGCCCTGGCTTAGGAGACACTATCCTCCTTCATCTCTCTATAAATCCAACACTCCATCCCTCTGGCGCTCGCAGTATTCCTTATCTCACTCCCAGTCTTCTCTATCCACGGCACTCACCACCCAGAAGACTACACAATTCATTCATTTTATCTAGTGTTTATTATCTGACTCTCCTCACTGCCTAGGACTCTGCACAAGGCTGGACGTCTTTCTTATTCTGTGCAAAATTCCAAACTTTAGAACGGTGCCTGGCACACGGCACTCAATAATTATGTGGTGAGCAAATGGAGGAACTGTCTGGCCCGTCATCATATATCACAGCTCCTACATCCTCTGAGTGTCAGAAAACTGGTTCAAGTCCCAGCTGTGCTCGTGACATTCTCAGGTTGGGACTAAAACAGCCTTCTCTCCGATTCGATCTTTCTTATACTGAGCCAAAAACTGCAGCAGCAGTCTAGCACCATCATTCTCAGCAGGAAGCTCCCACCTCTGAACCTCAAGCTTTTTTGTTCCCTTTTCAGTTGACAGAGATGATATGACAAGACAAGCTTGGCATTTGGAACTATGCAGATCTGGAATGAAGGCCAGCTCTGGCATTCACTAGCTTTGTGGACCTTGAGCCTTCATAAATATGCTCAATACACTGTAATTCCTACCCTGTGGTTTGTGAGAGGATTAGAAAAGGTTAATCTAAGGCACTTAGACAGGGCCTGCCACACACTCTGTATCCAGAAAGTATATATTGATATATCTTGAACTGTATTCATATGGTCCTGTTAGATTCTCAAGTCCAATTTGGGGAGACAAGGGTTTGACACTCTGACTTAATGCAGTCTTTGGAGAGTCCAGGTGACTTTAATCATGGACATGGTGTTAAGCATAATCAGCTAAGTCTGACAGAAAAACAGTTGTTAAGGATTAAAAGTGGGAAAAGATAGGCACAGGATGACGAAAGTGAATAAATACAGTTAAAAACAAGAAGAAAAAGTGACAGAAAGATAAAGAGACGTAGTTAAGGCAGGCAAGGGGGATCTTCTTTCTTACTTGAATAATACCTACTCGCTGGGAACTACACACGTATCCCTTTGTGGCTGCCACTCGAAGTTATCCATTGGTTTCCACCTGAGACTCAAAGTCAGTCTTCTCTGTTTCCAGGGGTATCCTTGTAGACAAAGGGGCCTAAGCCCACGCCAAAGACACAGCTCAGATCCCTGAGGTACCTCACGGAGCTCTTTATTTAAAAAGACACACTATCCAGATGTGCAGATGCTGCTGTTCAAAAGCTGCAAAGGGGAAGCTTACAGCCAAGGCTGGAGAGACATACTGTCCCAGAAATGTACACTGCCGAGCATCAGAGCTTCTCAAAATAAAATCTTTTAGAGAGAATGAACAGATGTGCACAGGCAATCAACAAAAATGTCTCTGGTATCTCAGATGGTTCTGGTTATCAAGGCCTGTTCTTTCCATCAGCATAGATTGCAAAGCCTGTCGGGAAAGGATCACAGTATACTTTGTGTACTCTGTCTTCACGGATTTGAGTGTCATCCTTGCGCAGGGGCCATGCTAATCTTCTCTCTATCGTTCCAATTTTAGTATATGTACTGCTGAAGTGAGTACTCTACTCTGTCTTAGTACAGCAGAAAAGTCCATCGCTTATCCACACAGACAGGCACCCCTGAGAGGAGATTTGGCATATGCACAACACAGAGACACATGTACACTGAGTGCATACCTAATCACCAAATCCCTGTGCAAAAGATGGCTCAATTAACACAAATATGAACCATGAAAATGACCACTATCAGCACTATATACTTTTACAACAATGCCTTTGAAATTATAATGATGTCCTTAGTCCCAAAGAGACTGGGTGTAATATGACTGAAGGCCCTCAGTGATGAGATCATATCTACTGACCCAACTCTTGAGCACAGGGTCAAGGAGGACCCCATGGCTAACTTTGACAAAAGAACAAGTCTATATATGAAAGAGCTTGTGAGCTTCACACATTCTTTATCTTTTAAAACCTTTGTGAGAACATACATGATCAAGCCTGACCAAACTGGGCTGGGGCTTGGAAAGGAGACATAAGAGTCCAGTCATGCCATGCCAGACATAGTATTTGAAATGATGTTGCAACACAGAATATGTTTTAAAGATTTTACACAGAACGCCATTAATCTTGGAACACCATGTAAAGCACTTATGACATCTGGTTTGTAAAGAAACGGGTTTAGAGAAGTGAGGCAGGTTGCCCAAAGTCACTCCTAGTGAATTTTCAGAACTGCACTGGGTCTAGGTCGGCATGGAAACCACAATCCATGCTTACTTACAAATAGTGCTTTAGCTTATGAACATGATAGAAAATGAGGGCTTGAAATGTGAGCTACCTTATTGAGTCCAGTGCTACATGGCTTTTGATCACCTGATGATGATAAATCTCATCCATTACGATCCTGCTTATGTCCTGCTTAGGTCCAAAGCAGAGCTGGGCGTAGAACCAGTCGTCTGGCCCCCTATGTCAGGGCCCTTCTCACTTCCCTTCAGGTAGGAGGACACATTTTCTGTGCTATCTACTGAGACAGGGGGATCCTTAATCAGCTCTATCACCAGTGAGAGGACAAAGAAAACGCCTACTCTGTCCTACATTACAACGTTGTGAAGATCAAATGAAATATCAAAAGGCTGAGAGGTTAATTGGGATGACTTTACAGACAAGGGAAGGCTGATGGGTGTTAAGAAAGTTAGGGCCATCCTGCTTCTGGCTGAGCAGAGAGCAGAAGCTGTACAAAATACTGCTGTGATGTGCCTTATGAAGGACAGGTGGAGACAAAGGTGGCACACCAACAGCTCTAGGCCTGGTGGCATAAGGGGTTGGTCTGTGTGAAATCTCCAACTATACCTTAGATTAAAAAAAACTTATTTTGTGTGTGTATCCATGCGTGTGTGTGTGTGTGTGTGTGTGTGTGTGTGTGTGTGTGTGCATGCCAACATTCTTGCCGGCCCTCCCTTGTCCACTTTCTTTGAGGCAGGGTTTCTCACTGTGGATTCTCACTCTGCTGTTCATTGGTATACTTACCAGGAGCTTCCAGGCTATTCTCCTGTCTTGCCTCCATTTTCACCCTCAGTGACAGTGCACTAGGATTACAAAACTCCCCAAAACAGCTTCTGGCTTTTTATATGAGGTTAGACATTAAACTCAGGTACTCGAGTTTTAGTGGCAAGTGCTTATCCAATGAGCTACCTCCCCAGACCAGTGTGGCAAGTGTTTTATCCAATGAGCCATCTCTCCAGACCAGTATACTTTATATTTTCAAAAGTTAAACTTAGTCAAATGGATCTCCTCCATGGCTCATTTTGGGCAAAAGTTTGTTTACCTGTTCCATTAGGTTAAAAGATGAACTAAGTCAATGTAAGTTATCATGGACTCAAGGTTTATTAGACTACAACATTCATAATTTCCAACTTGTTTTTGGAGGTGGCCTTTAGAGGAGTAGTTAAGGTATAATAAGGCTTAAGAGTCACCCAAGCTTAAAGAATTGGTGTTCACATGAGGAGTCACCAGTGAGTTCTCTCCCCACTCACGACAATGGGTACCCATTTGTCAGCCAGCAGGAGATCCATCACCAGAGGCTAGACACACTAGCACCCTGACCTCAGATGCCCAACCTCCAGAGTGCAGAGAAAATACACTTCCATCATCTGAGGCACCCAGTCTATGGCAGTCTGCCATAGTTATTTAGCCTTTGGTAAATAACATGGGGAGACTAGTTCACAGACCTGACAGCCTGAGAATTTGTTTTTTAGAGTTTTGAAAGCATCACTACTGACCCTGGGGAGATGGCTTAGTGGTAGAACACATTCACTGTGCAAGCATGAGGCTGGAGTTCAATCCCCACCAATCCCCATGTAAAAACTTGGCATGGTCACACATTTCTGTAGCTTCAGTGCTAAGCATGAGAGGGGACCCAGGAGGATCACTGGATCTCCTTGGTGGTCAGCCGCTCTAACCAAAAAATGGGGGACTCTAGGCTCCATGAGAGATTCTGTCTTGGGAGCATAAGGCAGAAAAGGGACAGAGGAAAACCCCAGACATCTGCCTCCTCACACATGCCCATGAGCACATACACACAAACTACACATGAGTACATCAAAGCCAAAACAGAAATCTCAACGCCAACATATCATCAGCAGGAAGATAAATTAGAGGTGAGATGGATCATAAGATAATCACATAGAAAATGTATTTTTTATTATACATTTGCATTTGCTTGGAATGTTTAAATGATTTAAAATGGCTTTTAAGTGATTTAATGAAAATTTTTATTAAGGACTTACTTCATTAGCATAATTCTTTATTTTTATAAACTGCTTATTTTTTTTTACAGAATCCACATTCATGCGCACATTTTTATAGCCAAAAAAATGAACAAAGAATTCTGAACAAATAATTATGTAGTACTTGATTAATTAGTAATTTTTTGCTCCTATAATCATTCTGTTTATTTTCCAATCCTATTGCCATCAAATAGAGTATGCATAGTATCTTTTTAAAAAGGAACTAGAATGTAAAACATATCTCTTGTTTTGGCAACTGTTTTCTTCAAAGAACCATACATATTCCTGACTCGAATATCTCCCTTCTCCATCCCCAGTTGCAATTCCCAGGGCAGTTACAGTTTGTATAGGAAGTGCCCACCCAAAAGTCCCATGTGTTAAAGGCAAGACAAGTGGTATTCAGAGGGTAGGTCTTTGGGAAAGTTTCAGGATCAGAGTGCTCTGCCTTCAGCAATGGATTAATCCATTGATAGATTGATAATTTGAATTGACCATTTGGTGGTGACAGAATTGTGAAAGGTGGGGCCCCGTTGGAGGAATCAGGTCAGTGGGCGGGGGGAAGTTGTCTCTGAGAGAGACCTTGCCTTATGTGATGGTTAAATTTTGTTGACTTGTTTAGTCATCTTGGGTGGGTCTCTGAGGTTGTTTATAGGAAGGCAGCCCTCTCAGTAGGGGTCAGGATGGAAGGAGGCTCAGGGGAGCTAGAAATGAACATAAGGGAATTCCACAGACTCAATAAATCAACAAGTCTGGGAAAGGGTTGCCAGACCCTACCCTAATGCCATATAAAGGGAAGGAACTCCCTCTCTTCCCCTGCTTTCCTGGCTGCTGGTGCTTTTCCTGCATCCCTTCTTCAGCACTGGAACAAAGTTTCCTCAGCCTTCCAGCCTGGATCTCACCAGGAAGCCTTTAGGGCTTCAGTGCTGGATTGGGATTGCTGAGACATCCACTAAGCAGTTTCTACTTTGCCTAACAACAATGGAGTCAGCCATGAAACCTCTGAAGCCAGGAGCCTAAATAAATCCTTCCTCCTTCTAAGGTGGTGTTTTTATGTGCTTGCCACAACCCTGGAAAACTGGTTAACACCACAGCCAATCACTTAATGGTTTTGAATTTTGGTCTCTTTAATTTTCTGGGCATATAAGATTTATCTATTGATATCCTAGTAAGAATAATAAAGAATTAGCACACAAATGTTAGAGAAAGAGAGAGCAAGTGAGAGAAAGAGAAAAGTTATCTCTCACAAATATTTTCACTAGTTATTTTTAATTTTATTTCAATTCATTGTTTCTGTTGCTTTAAATATGTACATTTAAATTTATACAATTTTTCAAACAAGGACTTCTTTGAATTCTTCCTCTACTTGTTTCATTCTTCCAAAGTCTCACCTTTTGTCCTTGACAATATTAGTTTTGTGTTCTCAAGGTTAAGGACATATGCACTCAGTCCTACATCAATCCATCTTGCTGTTATGATTGTGGATTGATTTAAAGTTAAAAATCAATAAGCAGCATTTACCTTATTATGACTGTGTAAATACTGTTCAGATGCTGAGCCAATTAGTCCAGTCTGGATGTTTTTATTTCTACTGCAATCTTAGACCAATGTCATGTCCATTGAGAAGCTCAAAGACATTTCCTAATATGAAAAGCAAATAGATTTTCCTATACTATTGCTTAAATTCATGCCACTGATTGTTTCTTAATATTTGGAACAAATATTCCTTCAAAGTTTTAGGACTATGCAGTTCCTCCCTTCTTTCCTGGTGCTAGTCTCTGAAACTTGGAGTTTTCTTTGCTTTGCCCAACAAGTGCTGGGATTATAGGTTTACATCACTAACACAACAATGAATAGAACTAAAATTAAAAATATCTAGTGCAAGCTTTGTGAGAGTAGATAACTTTTCTCTCCCTCTTGCTTGCTCTCAACCACTAACTTTTCCAAAGATTATAATTGGTCCTTATTAAATTCCTTCTTTTCTCAAACATCTTCCTGGGTACAGATTAGAGTTGTGGCTTCCCAGATATGCTATTTAAGGGTCATTTAGGATTTGCCTCCCATGGTGTCTTGAAAGAACAGGTGGGTGAAATAATGAGTTACTATCCTGGATCCTTGTTTTCCACTTTCTTAGTCTTCTGTATCTTCTGTTGCTGGAGCATGTTCAAAAACATCTTCCCAAGAAAGTGCCTATGAGAGGGAAGTTGATATTCTTAGTCCTTCCATGGCAGAAAAAAGTCTTCATTGTTCCTTCATATTTTGGCTAACATGATCATTTAGATCTAGCGTTCTAAGCTTAAAAAATCCCTCACAATTCTGACAGCATTACTTTCTCTACAGCTTTCTGCCTTCAAGTGGGGGTCCTAAGGTAGATTAACATCCATTCCTTTCATTGTATCTTCTTTACCTCTCCAGGAGGCTTGCAGTTGTAACTGAGAACAGCTGTGAACGTGGACCTACACAAAACCATAAACTTACTTATAACATAATGAGGTTTCTTTTGTAATTTTGTTCGTAACAAGATAATAATATTGTGTAGCAATTACAAAGGGTTGGACGTGCCTGCTATGTATGGCTTTCTAAACTAAATATTTTGAAATTTCATGAGAATATGTTTAGATGAGTCTTCAGCTCTTTATAACAGGAAATCAAAGTCCCTTTGAATTTAAAGATTAACCTCTGGTGATTCTTACATTCTTAGTTTATGTAATATATGATAAATATTATTTTTAGAATGCAATTTTGGCCCCAGTATTACTGTTTTTAAACACATCCTCCACTATTTATCTATTTTCTACCACTCCTACTACGAAGCATGAAATTTTCTATATTGTTTTTAGAAAGCATTTTTGAGGTACTTATTTTCATTTTTAAAACATTTTTATATGAAAGAAAATGTTTTATTGGTTATAGGTAGTTTAACATATCTCCCTTGTCCACTAAGAAAATTTACCTAAGACTATTTACAATAATTTTTTTTCAAACTATTTTTTGCTTTGTTTCCTGAGGCAGGATCGCACTCTAGACCAGGCTGACATGGAATTCACTATGTAGTCTCAGGGTGGCCTCAAACTCATGGTGATCCTTCTACCTCTGCCTCCTCTGAGTACTGGGGTTAAAGGTGTGTACCACCACACCTGGCTTCAAACTTTATTAAATATTTTATTGACAACACCATACATATATACAATATGCCATGATCATAGTTCTATCCCACCACCCTTTCCCCCCTCTCGTATGGCCCCTTCACTGAGTTTCCTGTTTTCAGTTAGTTTTTGTTTTTTGACATTTTTATATATATACAAAATGTATTCTGATCATAGTAGCCTCATCTCCCTGTCTTTTTCCTAAACTCCCCTAATCTTTCCTCTGCCTCCTTCCTCCTTCCAGCTAGTCCCTTAAAGTAATGATTGACTTACCTGCCTATATGTGTTCATACCTGCATGACTATGGATGTTACTTGGAGAACATCTCCTGAATCCCTACATCAACCTCCAACTTAGTTAAAAATAAACTTCTTCTCAGCAAGAAGAGGGAAACCTTCTTATCTTCCAATGTTTACACTTGCCATGTACAACAAAGTCTATAGAATAATAAAAGTTTTAAATATATAAATCTGATGGAGTCCTTCAGTGACCTCTCTATATACTTGCAGTAAATAGCTACAGGACCCTCTCCTGGTACATATACATCCTTGGCCTGGGACACAATGAGCCAAGATAAACATTCTTGATTTTTCTGTTGATCCAACACACCGAAGCCATCCTTACTTCAGGCCAGCTCTTCTCTCAGGGACAGAGTAGGCTTGCCAACCAGATCTCAGTGGACATGTCAGCTCAGAATTGTTTTCTTGGCTACACAATCTTAACAAATACCTTACATGGTATTTTCCACATGACGCTTATTGTTGTGGTCAGCTTTCTAGTTGCTGCGCAGAAAGAACCCAAGCAAAAGCGGCTTGTGGAGGAATGGGTTTATTTGGCTTACAGACTCGAGGGAGACTTCATCCTGGCAGGGAAAACGATGGCATGAACAGTGGGGTGGACATCACCTCCACCACAGCACTGGAAACAGCAGCAGGAAGGTGTGCCAAACACTGGCAAGGGGAAGCTGGCTTATAACCCCATAAGCCTGCCCCCAACAACACAACTCTAGCGAGGTTGTAATTCCTTAACTGCCATCAGCTGAGGATTGATCACTGAGAACACATTCATTTGTTTGTGCGGGACACCTGGATCAAACCATGACACTTATTATCTGATATTTTTCTACACTCAATTGCTGCAATATCAACTGAAGGTAGCAAAAAGGCATTCAATAAGAATTCTATAAATGAACACACTATATAGTAAATATGGAGTTCTCTCCACTGTAGAGACTTCCTTGGTGATATGTAAATTCTAGAAATGAAAGTGAGAATACAAAAACTTTTTAATCTTGTGGGATTTTTTTGGCCTCAATTTGGTAGAAAATTTGGACACAACAATAAAATAAAGCAAAGCAATGAATCAACCTGCAATGAGGAGGAGTGGCCTGTGCACCTGAATTTGAAAATAGTGATTGTTCTGCCCCCGATTCATTCATTCATTTAGTCATTCAATTTTCTGAACACTTGTTCACTGTCTAGCATTGTATTGTCAGGTATTGAGCAGTAACAAAGGGACCTTTCCTTCATTTGATAACACTCACAAGAAAGAGCCAAACAGCAAGAAGTCTAAATAATGAAGGCTGCCTGACATTGCGAGCAGGCGCTCATTCTGACTCACTCAAGTGGAGTTTCCATTTCCCAGCTTTGCAATCTTAAGCACAGAATCTAATTTCTCCATTCCTCTGCTTCACCATGAAGTTAAGGGAAATATGGTATTTTTCTCACAGGCTTGCCAGGAGTATTTAGTTACAGTATGAACATAAAATGTGTCACTTAGGTCATAGCACTGATGATCATTAATGAGTGGTTGTCTTGGCCGTTATTGCTGTTTTATGATTTTGACAACTACTGCTGTAACTGCTAATCCCAGCTCTGCTACTAATATTCTTATTACTGGAGACACATACAGCAGGTGGAAATCAAAGGAGAAAAGGTGTTCTTAGAAATATCTGTTGACAGATATGTCATAAACCAGATGAGGTATTTCCTGTTAGCATAATTCACCCAGATTCACAGGAAGGCAAAATTGCGAAGGGTTGGTGGTTGCCATTTCATAGTTCTTGCTCAAAAATTAGTATGAAGTGACAAGTAAAATATCTGTATCATATCTGATCATTTTTTTTTAGTTTTAAGCATGAAGGAGGCTAACTCTTATTAGAAAAATGTCAGCATCTTCCCTGTCTGGCTACAAAGATCCAATTAAACACACATCTCAGCTCCCAATCAGCAAGCACACCTTGTCCAAGAGGAAGCACATTCAGTTGATCAATTCCAATGTGATTTGTCCTTTGGGGTTTCAGGGCTGACTGCCCTTCTCTAAGGAGGATCATTTAGGGCCAGAAATAGAAATCTGGAATCTAATAGAGCAATGCTCACTCAGCTCATGAATGCTATTCATGGCGGAGAAATCTGGAATCCTACGGAAGGGCTTAACAAATCCCAAAGAAAAGCTCTCCCAGTGGAAAAGCAACACCAAGCATCCATGTTAATGAACAACGGCACTCCAAGATGCCCCACAGATGCACTCTCTCTACTTAACTAAATCACACTTCTCTAAGAACATCACATGAGATCCTCCTGCACGTTTCTTCCTTCCTAGATCTTGCTCCTTTCTTTATAATATGCTTCCCTTTTACTGTCTTGATTCCATTTCCCTTTGAATGTGGCCAGTTGTTAAATTAAAACTCCTCACCCTGTATCTTTACCTGCACAGTATTCACTATTGCTACTCTGGGGCCTCATTCTGAATCATTAGCTATTTGGCATTCTATGCAGGTGTAAAAGAGAGCTGGAGACTCACAGGTAGCTTCTGCATTTCTTGACCTTTTTGATTTGAAAGAACACTACCTTAATAATAAGAATATCTGGGCTACACCTTCCAGTATAGGACATTTTTCTGATCCTTAAAGAAAAACTCTGAAAAGGATTCCAAAGTGATTTTCCACGGATTCTCGGTGACTCCATTACATTATTTTTCTATACCTTTCATGCACTGGCAGAGCCCTTCAGTCATTTGGATTATTGATTATGAAGCAGCAAAAAAAATATCAAGCTATAAGCAGGGTGATAGCTGTCCCTCCCTTAGCCTGATTTTCAATCACAGAATTTCTACTCATCAAATGTACTTTATTCTATAATTCCTTTTAGAGTCAAACTGGTTTCAAGTTGCTGAAATTCACCGAGAAGAGACCATATGAAAAGTTTAAAATCTGTAGATTTAATGTGTCCAACACTTCATTTCATGCTCTGTTTGCCCCATTGTCCA
Source organism: Zapus hudsonius (assembly GCA_004024765.1). Classification (NCBI taxonomy): domain Eukaryota; kingdom Metazoa; phylum Chordata; class Mammalia; order Rodentia; family Dipodidae; genus Zapus; species Zapus hudsonius. The sequence goes on from PVHP010001132.1 coordinate 35,444, forward strand.
AAGTAAATATAGTTTAAGTCTCTAGGAGTGTGTGTATGCATGTGTACACGCATGTGTGTGTGCACATGCATTTGTGCACGTTATGCTTGTGTTCAGGTTATGACTTTAGCTTTACAATATTAATATGCAGTTTAAAAACATGTTACACCAGAAAAGACTCAAACAAAAATCTGATACATTAAGCTTACAGTTTCTGTTTGCAAAGCATTCTGATTTGCAGGGTTAACATATTCAGTAGCACTTCTGTATGTTTCATGTATCTTTTTTTTTTTTTACTTAAACAAGATGAATTCCAATGGATAAAGAACTGGACCGAAGGGCAGCACTGAGAGCATGAAAAGTGTCTCTGCATATCATAATTCAAATTATTTCAAAGCCATTTAAAGCTAGCAATCCATTATTAACTATGGGTGATGGTTTTGTGTCAGACACATACAAGGATTTTTCAAATCTGCCAAATAAGTGACCTCAACTGACTCCCAGAAACTTCAAAGAAAACTTACATATGAGGACTTCTTAATATCAAGGGGAAGGCAAGCAGTTAGGTAGCTTTTTCATAGAATAACCAGAAGAATAACTTGTGTATGAAATATCTAAGCATATCTTTATGATACACTAGGCTCTTTTAGATGCTTTAGGTGAGGATGAGGGATAAAACACCTGCTCACAGGTATTCTAACATAAGAGACAGACTTTGAGGAACAGCCAAACACTGACCCGGGCCATGAAGACAATAAATCTGGGTGAGGTGAGAGCCCAGGACCAAGGTGCAGGGTACAGTAAGAAGGTGTCTACTTTAAACAGAAATGATCGCACTTGTTCCTTATTGCCACTAGTCACAGGAAACAACATACTGCCTGCCATGAGGTATATTCTAAACCTCAGCAGGAAAAATGAAAATTAAAAATTGGGCTATAAGGTTGATTTCATTGAAAAGCCATCACTTTCCAAAAGAGAGAGGATTTCTTTTTTCCTTTTGATTAGCAATAATATGACCTCAAATTTGATCTGAATTCTAGCAATATGTTCCTCCTCATAAATACTCTACCTATTGTGGTTTGACTATAAAATGGCTCCCATGGGATACACAGTTGAATACAGGGTTCCCAGCAAAGTAGCCCTGTTTGAAAGGTTGTGGAACCTTGAGAAGATGGAGCCATGCTGGAGGAAGGGGTTACTGGTGGGAAGCCTTAAGGTTTTGAACCTGTGCCCCCCCCACCCCGTTCACCTTGGCTTTGGGCTTATCAGTGGGATAACAGCTCCCCATTGCTTCTATGACTTCCCCTCATGACAGATTCTACCCTCTGGAACTGTCAACCAAAATCAACCTTTTCTTCCCTAAGTTGCTTCTAGTCAGATATTTGTTCTCAGAACAAGAAAGCAGCTGAATAGAAAGTTGGTTCTAAGAAGTGGGGGCATTGCTATGTGGTTTATAAGCTTTTTAAAACTGTTTTGTTTGAGGAAAGTGGACAAATTTGGAGCTTTGGGCTGAAGAAGCCTTACACATGCTATATGCAGAGCTTAAGGGGCCATTCTGGAGAGAGTTTGAAAGACCTAAAGGCCAAGAGAAACTCATATATTGGAGGCTGGGCTCATGACGTTTCAATGGGGAACAAGGATTATTGAGAATGGGCTAGAGGAAGTTTCCACAAGACTCTGGCAAAATATGTTGCAGCATTCTGCCAGTGCCCTGAAAACACGAGTGAAGTTGAATTTTGAGGTACTGGATTAATAATGTTTAGTGGAGTAAATTTCAAGACAGGAAAACATTGAGTGTTGTGTCATAGCTTAATTTATCTGCTCTTATCAAGAGCTACAATAAAAAAGCAAATGCAGAGAAGAAAGATTAAAAAATGTGAAGTTTGGCCATGAAGATTAACAGGAACAACTTTAAAGTTACAAAGCGGCTGCAATTGTCAAAGAGATTTAACCACCATTAGAGAGAAGCCTTCTGCTCTCAACTAGAATAACAGGAAAGATGTCCAGAGGGTTGGACCCAATCCACTCAAGATAGTATGAACACAAATTCTCTTAGAAGGAGAAGGCCTGAAGGGAAGAGTCAGATTCCTTCTTGAGCTGGCAGCAGAACTTGGCATGACTGCCCATGCATTAACAGACCTTTTTGTTTGTCTCTTCAGGTATAAAAGATGCAAAGCAGACTCAGTCATGGAGTATTGCGTATCAGTTCCAGAGAGCTGCTAAGGCTAAGCAATGTGAGGTAGCATCAGAGACCCAACAAGGGGGCCCTGAAAGGCCACTGTATGAAGCTGTGAAGGTGAACTCATAAGTTTGAATGGAGAATCCAGGATGCTTGAGATGCTAGGACCATGAGATATCCACCAAGGATAGCTGAAGACTCTGAAAGGAGATAACCCATGAGGCTTTGTGTGCTACAGGCAGCAGAGCCAGAGGGGCAGACCTACCCAGTTCTTTTTGAGTCCAGATAACTTCATCATGAATCTCAGATACCAGACATGGAACTGTAAGACTTGGTGTTTGCCCTGCTGGGTTCTCTTCTAGCTTTGGTCCAGTCTGTCCTTGTATGCCCCTTACTCATGTTGGAATGAGAATGTTTATTCTGTGCCATTATATGTTGGAAGTTTGAAACTTGCGTTTTGATTTTACTGGGTTCACAGTTAAGAGACTACTATGATTCCCAGATAAGATTTTAGGCTATTGAACGATGTTGGGACTGTCAAGGATGTGGAGATTTTAAAAGTTGGAATGAATGTATTTTGTATTATGAGATGATCTTAGAGCCTATGTGGGTCAGGTACTATGCGTAGAAAGTAAAATATCCCCCATCAGCTCATGTGTTTGAATACTTTGTCCTTAACACAGTGACACTGTTAGGGAAGATTGTACAATGTTTAGGAGATGGAGCCTTGCTGGATAAAGTGGGTCACTGGGGGTGGGCCTTAAGATTTTGTGACCTGATCCCACTTACTGTTCACCCTCTACTTCCTGCCTACTGATGTGAAGATCAGCTCCTTCTCTTCCCATGTCATCTCACCATGACGAACTCTACCCTCTGGAACGGTAAGGCAAGCTAAACTCTTTTCTTCCCTAAGTTACTTTAAGTCGCATATTCATCCACAGCAATGAGATACACCAGACCATTATTCTTTTCTTCAATAAATTAAATAAAAATGATTCAGGGTCTCATTATGTTGCTCAGGCTGGTCTCAAACTTACAATTCCTCTTGCCTCAGCAACCAGAGTGCTGAGATTACAGATGTGTGCCAACATACCTAGCTTCCTGAATTATTTAAATTGTCCTCTAACCGTATAATTGTTATATCCTATAGCCAACCACACATGGGCTTTTACTGTTTGATGCCCCAGGTTATATAAAAACACAAAGTAATAACCACTCAACATTAAATGGAAGGAAGATTCATTATTAATTCTAATTCATTTATTCAATATTTATTAAGCACTTATTTGGAGACACAGAGATTAAATAGCATGATATAAAGTCATGAAACTAAAGGAGGGAAGAGAGGAAGACACAATTAAGAAACATAGTATAGAGAAGAACTGAAAGGACAGAGGAAAGCAGAGTAAGTTTGCACCCAGAGGAGCTGAATGCACGAGTGTGGACATGGAATCAGGTAGAGAGGAAGCAGGGTAAAAGGAAGCTACTTTTAGAAGAGAGGTACATGAAAAGAAGAAATCTCAAATTGGGAGAATGAAGATTCTGAGAAGGGAAAGCTATGGAATGGGCTAGTGTTCAGGGAGATGGAAGAGCTGGAGAAGCAAAGCCACCCACAGTGCTAAGGTCTGGTTCCCACTTACAGTAAGAATGCATGCTGGTACACTTTCATGCAGCCTCTACAGCTGGTTGGGAATTAATGAAATCAGGGTGATGCAGACCCATTTTATGGCATCATCTGTCAAATCTGATATTACTGGTACTCAATCTATCTCCAGCTTCATCCATCATTTCCTCAGAAGTATTCTTCTGGACAAATAATTGCCTCTCTACCTCTCTCTCTCTCTCTCTCTCTCTCTCTCTCTCTCTCTCTCTCTCTCTCTCACACACACACACACACACACATTCTCTCTCTCTCTCTCCCCTTGCATATAATGTTTTGGTGTCACCTTCTTCATCTGGAGAGTTCTGCTCTTGCACACATGTCAAAGGCAGCCCCTAACAGAGGGTTTTCCCAACTCCCACAGCTCTGCATTTCAGCCCCTTTCTCAGGGAAGCTTAATTCTCTGCCCAAATGTCTGCGCCCACTCAGATGCATGAGCATTTCATGAGTGCTGACAGTTCTAGTCACTGTTTCTGCCCTTCGCAGCTCCAACGCATCATCTGTCACATAGTAGTTACTCATTAGATAAATGTTTGCTTTTATAAAATTTGCTATTTCAGAAGTCATGTAACAAAAATTACATTTTTGTGACAGAGGAGACTCTCCTATGTATTTTAAATCACACACACACACAAACACAAACACACACACACTTGCATGGTCATTCTGGGATGTGTTCTCATTGCAACAATTCAAATATACATGTCTTGAATACTCTATTAATGCTAATCTTCAGTTTTATTTTCCTGATGGATACTGTAACAGATATTGAGGGATAGCTTCATGCACATTTTCTTTCCTGTGTACTTTATATAAGTACATATGAAAAATAGCAATAAGTAGGTGTTTTTTTTTTTTTTTTTTTTTTTTTTTTTTTTTTTTTTTTTTTGCTGCTGTTGGTTTATTTGTCTGTTTGTGACAAGATCTCATTATCTAGCCCAGGCTGGCCTGGAGTTCATCCTGTATCTCAGCCTGGCCTCAAAAACCATGATCCTCCTGTATCTGCCCCCCCCCCCAAGTGCTGGAATTACAGAGGTGCTTCACCATTTCTGGTAACTAAACATAGTTTTCTATGAGGCTTGCCCACCTGTACAAATGGGACAGTCATAATGCAGTGCTTTTCAACTTGCTGTTTTGATTTAACAATTGGTTTTAGAGATACGTGCTGTCCTAGAACAGACAGATTTGCCATGTTATTTTCAAGCACAGCACAATGTTCACTCGCAAGCAGAGACATGCAAAGGGAAGAGTAATGAGAGCACTGATAATATCCAGTGGGGAAATGTGTCCTCTATAAAGCTAGCTTTGGTTTTGCTAGGCGGAAAAAGTGTTTTCCTGAAAGTATGTAACATGCAATTCCGACCCAAGGTCTCTCTCCACTAGAAATACAACCACGTCTTTCAAAGGGCACATGTAAGAGTGCAGTGTTAGATGATCATGACAACTCCAATGCCATTCTCCTCAGAGCTAGAAAAACATGGTCAGGGCTGAGGAAATGGCTAGTGACTTTTAAGTCCTTACTGTGCAAGCCTGGTGACTGGTGTTCAGATCCCCAGAATACACATAAAGCTCACACCACATCAGTAATCCCAAAGCAGTGACATTAGGAGGTGATAGCAGGAGGAGCCTGTGGGCCCACTAGTCTGTCAGTGGAAAATAACCAATGAGACCCTGTGTCACACAAGGTGAAGACCAACACACCTAGGTTGTTCTCAGAACTTGAATAGCCAGGGCAATCTGAAGCAGGAAAAAACAAATAAATGCTAGAAAAAAAAGTCAATGCTTAAGCTGAAAAAAAATCAATCAATATATTTTATATCATAATACCTGACTGCAAATTATACTACAGAGCCGCAGTAACAAACACAGCAAGGTTGCAGTATAAAAGCAGATATACAAACCAATGGACTAGAATAAAGTACCCATAAACAAACCTACACAGATACAGCCACTTAATTTTTGACAAAGTTATCAAAAGATAACTTGAAGGAAAGATAGCTTCTCTAACAAATGGTACTGGGAAAACTAGGTAGTCACACACAGAAGAATGAAACTGGATTCCTCTATAAAAATCAATACAAATCAAAGGCCTTAATGCAAAACCTGAAACTGCTAGGGGAAGGAACAACCCTTCAATAACAGGCACAGGCAAGAACTTCCGGAGAAGTACTCCAATGGCTGAAGAAACAATGACAAGAACCAACATATGGCAGAATATGAAATTTAAAAGCTCAGTACAACATAGGAAACAATGAACAGTGTACAGACAGTCTACAGAATGGCAGGAAAGCTTTGCCGACAGAGGATTCATATCTAGAAACTATAAGGAATTAAAAAAAATTAAACACCCCAAAATCCCATAATCACAAAATGGGTAAATGAACATTTTCAAAAGGAGAAATATAGCCACTAAACATATGAAATAAATGTTCAATATTTTTAGCCATTGGGAAAATGCAAATTAAAACTATACTGAGATTCCATCTCACACCATTCAGAATGGCTATAATCAAGAAAAATGCTAGCAAGAATGGAAGGAGAAAGGAACCCAGATATGCTGCTGGTGGGAATGTAAATGACTACAACCGTTACTGAAATCCAAATCAAGACCTTAAATATAGAACCATATGGTCTAGCTATCTCATTCCTGGCTATATACCTGAAGGATTCTTACATACTTGGATACTCATATTTATTGCAGCATTATTCACAATAGCTAAGTTATGGAACCAGCCTAGATCTCCACCAACAGAATAAAGAAAATGTGAGGCATATACACAATGTAGTCTTAGTCAGCCATGAAGAATGAAATGTTATTTGCAGAAACATGGATGGAACTAGAGATCATCATGTTAGGTGATACAAGACAGACTGAAAAAGACAAATAACTCAAGTTTTCTCTCATATACATGTATATATAATTTATAGAATCTATATATGTGTATATATTAAATATATAAAAAGGCAGGAATGTGTGAGGGGAAGAAAGGGTCAAAAAGCAGAGAGGAAAAGAGAGGGACATGGGAAGGAAAAGACAAATCAAACAGTGCATGTCCTCTCTCATGACACATCATCATATGAAAGCAGAAGGGGATTCTTTGAGAGAATGAAGGGGACCAATGAGATAGGAGAATGATGAGGAGGAATATATATGAGCAAAGAACAATGACAGACATGCATAAAATTTTCATAAAGTTATACCCATAGATTGGTGGCTCTCTTAGCTATGGTCAGAGTGGCTTCTTTTTGCAGTGTGTAGTTACCAAGGATACTCATAAGTGGTCAAAACGCTGAGAATAAGTAACTACTGACTACAAAGCACTCAAATGGACACTTATATCACCCCCTTCAAGGTTCAGGGGACATCCTGGAAGAGAGCATGAAAAAAATATAAGAGACAGAGAATAGGGAGAAGTAATGTGGAATGCTGTCTTCCAGACATAGCACGGCTGTTGCATTTATGACTCCACAGCAGTTGTCATTACCTTACAAGACTGGGCCCACTGACATTCAGTCAACATATGGGAGAGAGGCTCACAACACTCTACCCTGTCCTGAAGATTTATAGGCAGTTAAAAAACATGGGTAAGAGAGGTTTCCTTCAATGAGGTAAACTGTCCATGCTTCTATAAGTAATGCTTGCCTGTCTCGTGTAAGTCACACTAATTAAACTCATTGGATTACTGTCATAGTCAGCTGGGATGAATCTCCAAACCAGGCACAGTTATGAGAGAAAAAGATTTATTGAAGCTTCAGATACAGCGAAAGTTCCATAATGGCCAAGGAGGCTGGTCCCCTTTCACAGGACTAGGCAGAGAGTGAGGAAAATCATCACCAACAAGACACACAGAGAACAGCAAACAGGCAGGGCAGCACAAGAGATTTCTTTCCCCTTTATATAGGCTTATTACAGGGTCTTGAAACCCTATCCCAGACTAGTGGGCTCTGGAATTTCCTTCCTGCTCTGCCCTCCCAGGAAGGGATGTTAATTTCTAGCTTCCCTTGGCTTCCTTACATCCTGCCCCCTACTGAGAGGCTGTCTTCAGGTGAACATCCTCAGAGACCTACCCAAGATAATTAAAAAGATCAAGTTGACAACAAAACCTAACCATCACAATTACCCAAACAACAATAATCACAAAAAACATGAGAGTAGAAGGAGGACTAGTTGGGAAGAGGAAGAGGAAGAGGAAGAGGAGGAGGAAGAAGAGGAGGAAGAGGAGGAGGAAGAGGAAAAGAACATGAGAGGGTAATGAGGGTGACTATGATCAAAATACATTATACACATGCATGAAATTGTCATAACGAAACCATTATGCATAGGATATGATAATAAAATGTCATCCAGTAGCCTATTTTATATGCTCTTTAAAAATATTTAATACAGAAAGTGCACTGCTATGATATTTTTGCAATATAAAATACAGAAATATCTCAGGTGTGCATAAGGGTCAAATACATTGTAGGACACTTGCATTTGGTTCTTTTAGTCTGAGGGACTTAGTATGAAATGAATCTAACATTACTCCAGTCTATTATTTTTTTCCTTCTAAAGGCTTCTTGATTGAAAATCTCTGTTTTATAATATTCTGAAATACTGCAGCTCAGGAGTATATGTGTATTGAATAATGTGATTTTTTTTCAGAGACATTACTTATTTCCAGAGTTTTTAATAGCACTGTCTGGCTTCTTTTCCTCCACAAAATGAAGGAAATGATATTGTTCAAATTTCTTCTACATTCTGACATCAGATTTGAGAACAAGACAACAATAGTTTTTTTTGGTCTTTTATCCATTAGATCCATATGTTGGATGCCAACTATATTTAAGGAGTTGAAGAGACTCCTTATATATATTGAAGAGAACATTAATAAAACTCAAAGATACACCACTCCATTGCATAGACACCTTTAGGTATTTTAACTGGAAACAGTGGATCATTGCAAAAGAAATAAACCAGAATGTCGAAAACAAGGCCTGTTTTTTCTTTTGTCCATCAGACTGTCCATATATCCACCCACTGGCTAGACTGATACAGTGAGAGATAAATCAAACACCTTCCACATAACTAGAAAGAATGTACAAATGAATATAGATCAACTTGCCAGGCTTAAAACAATAATAATGAGAAATGGAAAGCAGCGACAATACACATACACGAGAAGAGACAAAAGACAAATATCTTACTATGCTCAAGTGTTACAATAAAAGGTTAACACCTATAAGAAATAACACATGGGGCAAAATCCCTAGTCTGAATGGAATGTGGACGTGGAGTATGGAATGGATAGCTCCTTTCCAGACCAAGAAACTGGATCTTCGCTGGTGGCAGGATTGGGCTAGAATTCTGAACCTAGACTGACCCACAGAGGTAGTGGTAAGCCATATCTAAGTCATGAGAAGCAAGACAGGCAGGTGCTAAGTGCATGGTGAGACAGAGGCTCTGGCAGGCATTATGGGATTAGGAGGTCTGGAATAAGGATAGGGAATCATTTGAGAATCAAGTAGATGGCACAGGTGACAGCTAGTGTCATGAGGGCAGGAGAGCAGGTGGTGAGTGGGCAGGAGGAAGCAGGACTCCACTGCTTGGCACAGGCTCAGAGGAAGAACAGATTCTGGCGTGGCAGGAATGGCACCAAGGCACCATATTTTGCAGAAACCACATGATGATGGTGAGGATCCCATGAAAGGCAAGAGAAAGTGACGCCATTCTTAACAAGTTTCAGGTTTCACAATGAGCTGAGCCAATCCTACCAAGGCCAAGCCCAAAGAATTGGCACAATTTGACTCCTTGAAGAATCTCTTAAATTCTCTCTGAATAATGTCCAGAGTCCCACAGCCCAGGCCTGCAGTGGAGCCTTTAAATGTGGTCAAATGGCATCAGCTGCAGATCAGAGGGCTTCCAGGGCTGGGGGCCAGACAGGTCATCATACTCAATTACTAAGTTTGGCGTGAGGAGGAGAGAAAAGTGTGGTTTTGGCAACAATGCTGGAATAATAAGACCTTAATTAGATTATTGGATCAACCTCTGACTAGCAATGAATGTCCTTGGGGAGGTCGTTTAATTTCTCTGTGAAATGATGTCTGAGTTTTCAAAACTAAAAAATGAAAATGATATTTCAGAGGCCCCTTCCAGGAGAAGCCCAGGACAGCAACAGTGTTGCTAAAAGGATTAGGATTTCAGCTGATGCTTCAATTATATACACCCTCTTACCCTCTGGCCTTGCAAAATAAATAAATAAATAAATAAATAAATAAATAAATAAATAAATAAATAAATAAATAAATAAATAAATGAAAGCCAGGGAAAGTTCCTTCAAGTAGATATTGCAAAGAAATGCGCTTGCTTTATATTTATGATGGGTGTTGGGACTAACTTTGCAGGACCAAAATTGGTTATGTTATGAATAGAATGATATGACTAAGTCATTCCCCTTAAAAACAAAACAAAACAAACAAAAACAACCCTGTAAATAAGAAACTGCAGTGACAAAGAACTTTGCATTTACTGGCCCAGGAAAGCTGGCCCAGAACCACCAATGAGAAGGCTACAGAGAAAGAGGTCAGAAGTATTTTAAGTTGACCACAGGGAAAACCAAAGAATCAGGTTAAGTCTTGAGCTGTTTATATTTGGAAAAATGGTATAAATTTAGTTGAAAATAAAAAGTGTCTTCCAAAGACCAATCAAGAAAAGACAGAGAAAGTCAGAAAGTGGACCAAAGGACATAGAACAATTCTATCTATTATCACTGAAATTCTTTATTCTTGATGAACACAGCTCCTGTTAAGAGCTTATAATGGACTGCTTCTATAAGTTCTGGGAATGAGATTTGCCATACCATTATTTAAAATTGGAGCTAATAAAAATCCAATTATAAATGCAGTGTATTGGTCACTTAATGATTTATACCACCAAGAGAAGGAATTTGGAAATATCCCAAAATACTGCTGAAATAATCTAGGGTGTCCTCAGAAAATTACAGATAGTAATAATAGGTGTTATGCTTTGCTGTGTGTTTTCAAAAGCAGTCTAGTCTTCATGGAGCTAAAGCTGGAGTGAAGTGCATGGCTACCAGCTCTTGCCCCATGCAGAGTTCTGCATGCCAGAAGGACAAGTGACCTCCATAATCTTAGCAATGCTGATTAATTTTAGTTTATTTTAAAAATTTGTTTCCTTAGTGCAATGCCCAAGATCTACTCCAATCAAATCGCATCTCTGTGGGGCAGACCCAGAAAGAAGCAGGGATTATACTTCACAGCCAGACTTGAGACCTCTTCCTCTGTATTTACCTTCAGATGGACGAGTTGAAGTCATAAGGCCTGATGGCTTTCTAACATCATTACTCGAATTCCTCTGCTAACATCCCATGATTATCAAACCATCATTTTATGGGTATTTGATTCCCCAGGTTGCCTTTCTTTAAAGGGAATAAATGAAGGTATCCTTTCACCCAAGGCTACTGTCTGCTTGTTGGCTACAGTTCTCACTTTATCTTAATAAAAAGGGACATTTCATTTCTCAAATATATTCATATTTTTATTTTTAAAATATTTTTTATTTATTTGAGGGGGGAAGGAGAGAATGGGCACACCAGGGCCTCTAGACATTGCAAATGAACTCCAGATGAATGTGTCACTTTGTGCATCTGGCTTTAAGTGGGAACTGAGGAATTGAAATTGTGTCCCTCTGTTTTGCAGGCAAGCACCTTAACTACTGAGCCATCTATCCAGCCTCGCAAATATCCTGTTATTATTCTAAGTAGTTCTAGAGAATCCCCTAGGTTTTATTTATCTAGGCAAAGGAGGAAACACATAGCTTCGGATGCATACAACATAGAGGGAAAGAGACCCGGATCCCATATGCCTTTGCTAGGTGCTGTCCTTAGAAGAAGCTGTTCATAGCCTTATATCTATTATAGAATTTCAAAGGCAATCATTATATCTCAAACAATTAACTTCTTTTATTACAGTGATTACATATAAACACAATGTAAGTTTTACATTCTTGAAGGCCATAGTCTCCTGCCCCTAGGGTAAATGACATTCTAGTTTGCCTGATATCCTAGAGGATCTCTGGGACCTGGACTTGGACTTTAAGATCAAGACACTCCTGGGGAAACCATCCCTTACAGAGCTCCAGAGACTTCAGCCTTGCAGTGCTAAATGGAATTAAGACGTGGTGGTCAACCTGTGTACACCTCTGGTTTCTAAGATCCATCTGCTCCATATCAAAGGCATTATAGCAAGCACTCTATTTTACTCATAATGAACACTTTGCACCATGTTTTGTTTGATTAAATATCAGAAGATTGAGAACAGATATAAGGAATGGGAGAGAGTGAATAGCAGTCTCAAGACAGGTAGAGGAGACCATAGACCAAGGGGAGGCTCTGACCAGCACAATCAGTGTTCTAGTTCACAGAATCAGAAGTCATGTGAACACAGCTCACATCTGATGAGTACTTTACTTAGCATGTGCACCAGCCTGACAGATGTATAAGAAGTACATAATACAATTAGAAGTCTAAAAAGAAATCTAATGATTAAATGCATTTTGAGATGAGAAAACTTGAGGCACACAACAAATCACACATAAATGTTAACAACAACAAGAACAACCAAAATCCCAGTGTGGAAGGATATGTATTTTAAAGGGTGATACAATAAAAATAATTTGCTTTTGTGGTTAGTCTACAAAATGATTGATATGTATTTAAGCAGGCCTGCAATTGACCATTCTTTATATATTATTTAAAATAAAGATAAGATGAGAGAAGGATTCAGATTAATGCTATTAACCCAGCACTCAAGAAGAGAGAAATTACAAATGATGTGCTCTGGCTAGAAGTAATAGACAGAGGAAAAAAATGAGGTATGTTAAGAAGGAAAATTAAACTGAAAATTAGATTCCCTGCCCACAAATTTTGACAAAACTTAAAGGAAATTAATCAAGCACTTTACACTTGCTTTTCTGATCACAAAAAGCCTCTGACTCCACTTGACATAAGCAAATAAAGATGGTAACACTTGACATGTAATTCGTGGCTCACTTAATTGGATTGCCTCACAAACCGTTTTCAGTAATCAATGATTCCTAGCAGGAATCACAAAAGATAACACCAGGCTGTTAGGAGCAGAAAATGACAGGATTGCATTTTCTTGAGTCATCTATTCAGGGGTAGTGACCAAGCATCAAATGCCTCTGTCTCTTGTCTATAGATTCTTGTACACATGACTCTCTCTGTATCCCCTGGAACATGGGGATCCTAAAGTCAGTTTGCCTGAACTTACACCCCCACTCAAAAGATCTATGACCAAGAGCAAATAATCTTAGAATGCCTCTGTTTTCTTCTTTAAATGTAAATTAGTGAAGAGTTAAGATATAATTCACAAAAAGTGCTTAGAATTATGTCTGCTCATTAACAGTGTACATGAGGACTTGTTATGATTTGGTTATTGGATTTGTAGTTTTATGTGACAAGCTGGGCTACCTCTGCTTTACAGTCAAGATCTTTAGCCTAGGCTGAAATAGATCAGTGGCAGATGCTACTAAATAACATGGGGCTGAGCTGGATATATGGATCAGCAGTTAAAGGTACTCTCTTGCAAAGCCTAACAGCCTGTGAAAGATTACCTAGTACCTACATAAAGCAAGAGACACACAGGGGCTCATGCATCTGGAGTTCATCTGCAGTGGCACAAGGTCCTAGCATGCTCATGCTCATTCTCACTCTCACTCTAATAAATAAACAAACAAATAAATAAATATGTAATAAAAATAAATAAGGACACAGGGCCATGATCAAGATAGTCTCAGTATAAAACCCGATGACATGAAGATGTCCAGTCATTTACCCTACAGTGGTGAAGGACATCTGGTCTAGAACCACCTTGGGCTCAGAAGGCCCTATGCAATCTGAAGTCTGGCATAAGCATTAAAAGCTAGTTGATTTGATTACTGCTTCATCAGTTAGTTAAAGGCTGAGACAAAAATGCCGAGTAAGTGATTATTTATGACAGGGTCAATTGATTTATGACTCAAGGTTGCTATTTAGCCCACATGTTTAAGTCACAAAGACACTTTTCCAATTCAATATTCCAAAGATCTTGATGAGATCATGGACTTTGGCTTTCTGAACCCTACTATATAGCATAAGGATGAGGACCAATGTGCCTCATGCTACAGATCACATTGTCCATGCAGTAGGAGACGTGTTTATTCCTTCAGTAATCCCATTCTTATCAACCACAACCTTACTTGGTCAAAAGTACAAATGAAGAAGCTAGTCTATCAATAGAAAGTAGCAAAATATACTGGCACAGGCATGTGTTTGTGTGTGGGTAGGTATACACATGCCACAGATTCAGTTCCTAACAGTATGAAATGGCAAATGGCTGTGGATGGTGGATAAATAGCTGTGGTAAACAGATCAGAAAGTCTCTACTGGAGGAGAGGGTATATGAGACTATAACCAATGTTAAAAAAAAAAAAGAAAATAAATACAGAATTTTAAAAAGGTGCCTCGGGCTAGAATGATAGCTCTGTAGTTAAAGGCTCTTGCTTGCAAGGCCTGATGACGTGTGTTTGATTCCCCTGTACCCATGTAAAGCCAAATGCACAAAGTGGGGCACACATTGTTATTTGCAGTGGCAGGAGGCCCTGACACAGCCATCCATTCTCCCCGCCCTCAAGCAAATAAATATTTTTAAAATGTCTCTCGTCATGCTCTTTTGCAGATTCAGCAGGAGGTAACATGAACTAGCAAGGAGAGATGGGTTTTCACCAACTGCTTTGTAAACCAATCAGTCTTTCCATGTTTAAAACAACAATAACAACGAACGACAGCCACGCTGCTACTAGCAGCAGCGTCCTCTCTGAAAATGCCACAGTGCACTTCCTCCACCTGCTGTTTTTCCCATGGTCTCAGAAATGCCTCAGAAGAAACTCTCTGCAAAGGGGGATCCAACCAGTCCTGTGCTGCTTCATGGAACGCTGTTGGTATGCAACAATATTCTATTTCTAACATAAAAGCTTAATGTGAGCTGTGGGAGCTGGTCACCAAACCCTCTTGTTCCCTTCCTTCTTTTCTATCCTTGACTCACAAGTGCCAGGTGCCATGCTGGGCACCAAGCAGATCAGGCAATTTGAACAGAAATGCAGGTTTACTGTGGCAGCAGATGAGATTTCTGACTCCAGTTTCAGCTCTGTGACTGACCTTTTAATCAACACTAGGCTCCTCTACAGGAAAAAAAAATATTCAGGGACTTTGGAAGTTTATCGAGGGGTGTTTTTATAGTTTTGTCACTCTGCAGTGAAATGAGATACAAAAAGCAAAGGCCAAACTGAAGAGGCAAAGCATTATGGGGATTATGTTGTGACATGAGCAACAAAATGTAAAGTTCAAAAAGGAAAACATCATCATATCATGCAAAGATTTTGCTGGATTTTGTGAGTTTTCCATTGCATTTGACTAGTGTCTCTGTGTCACAGCCCAGCCCATTAATGCCCAGAAACTAGGCATACCAGGCTTCACTCTTCTGCCTCTCCACACAGAAATCAGGACCCTTTGGTATTCCTTTGATCTCTTATAATTACCTGCATTGTCCAAATGCTCCTAAGCACCAGGAGCTTGCTGCATACTTAGCTATGGCTCTGTCTTACTCATGGAAAAGGATGAAATCCTGCAGGGTTGCAGTGTCGAGCTCTTGGCTAGGTGAATGCTATTTCCTACATTTTAAATATGGAGTCCACAGAAATTTAGTTTGCCTCTTCTGACACACCATCATTGGTCTAGCTTCTTTTGTGGATAGTGAGGCAAGAGCAACAATTCACACACACTCCTTTAACCTGCCATCAAGGGAGCTGGTCCACAATTACACACATTTGTGCAGAAAGACAGGCACTACAATTTTTATACTGTTATCATAGCATTAATGTAGTTGGAATTACACTGGGAACAAGCCAAATGTGTCCAGTGACAGGAAGATATTTTAATAAATCATGATGCATACATCTACAGAGAATGGGGTGCTCACCATCTGTCAGAGAGCTAGTGAGTTCAAAGTTCACGTGAAGATCTCCCAGTGCTGAGAAGAGCAAATATTTGCTGAATGAATCAATAAATCACCAAGATATAGTGTAATTGAGAAAGTCTCAAGTCACAAAATACTGTAAATAGTATAAATCTGCTTATGCTAAAAAACTATTTTTAGACATATATACAGAGAGTCAGTACTCAGAAAGGAGTAGTGGTATACAAATTCTTTATGTTTTACTCCACGATGCTCCTCTTCTAGGTTTTTTAAACAGAGGGTATATGTACATGTATTTCTTATGCAATGGAAAAATCAACAAGGAAAGAGAGCATCTGACCTGAGTAGCTTGGATATCACGTTGCAAAGTACACATGTGTCTAAATCTAGTTGTTTAGAAAGCCTCTTTTTCTCAGATTTTCCAATTTTTGTAGTGGAAAGAATAGGTCCAAGACCCAGGATCTGGTCTGAGCTCTGAAAACCCTGACGAGGCTGTAGCTGACTCATTGGACCTTCAGGTTTGCTACTGATGCTTTAGTCTGAGTAGAGGAATAATGTCTACTCTTCAAGGAAACTCTTAGAATAAGTAAGATGAAGCATGTAATAGCCCCTAATGAATTTCAAAGCACTCGCCAAATGCAGCAAAGGATATTATTTATCATTGCAATTATTACTCCCATAAAGTACTAACACAGTGTCTCACATAGATAAAGCATATCATATAAATTAGAGAAATGAATGACAGTATTAGAATATGTGGATTCAGTCTTTTGCATTCATTTAACAGTAGTTCTGTCCAAAAATGTATTTTTTAAAGAAATCTTTTAGGGATGCCTCATTAGAAAAGAAAATCTAAATCATTATTTGATCTGACATTAAGTTGTCACTGATATTAAGACATGCATTACTTTTATGTACCATTAAGATAAAAAGAAAAAAAGATGCTAAATAAATGTCACACAATGATACCTGATTTTGAATATGTAAAGATAAGCATTTAAGAAATTACAAAATATAGTACTTAAATGAAAGGCTTCAGGCAAATTATCTGATCAATTATACATTGTGTCGTTCAAAAGAAATTACTAATTTCATAATAAGCATGTTTTTCTCATGCTAGGCATGTTCAACAATGCCTTTTTCCCTCTGGATGTGCTAGGAACAGCATTTTTTTTAAGTTTTAAAAATTATAGAGAATTGATAATTGCTACTGAATGCTGACCTTTTCCTTATTATGAGTTATTATACTATTAAAAGCATCATTTGGACCTTAATTTGATATACAAATTATTCAATTACCTAGTGTGTAATTTAAGGATGTTCAGCAACCACTCGTTTTTGGTGAGAAGGGAGGACAATCCTGAGCTCATGGAACCAGTTCATCTCTCTCTCTACAGCAGACATTTTAGCTGTGTCCAAATAAAGCAGTGTGGAAACCAATAATTCTATTAAAATGCCTCAGAGTACCCAAATATAACCAACATGTGATCACTGAAAACATTTCTCAGAATGGGCCAGAAGACCTGATAAAAACACCTGTCTTTACAATGGCACAAACGAAACATTCCATTGAATAACGAGGCTAGAGTCAACCAGGAATTCTCTTTCCTAAAATATTTAGATTTATTGTCTAAACAGCTTGCTTGTGGTCCTAGGTATCATGAGTTGTATCTGTTTTGGCGGTAGGAGCATTGGTAGTGAGGGCCATGGTCATGATGACAGTGACTGTGTGGGTGGAGATGGTGGTGGTGACAATGGTGAAGGGGGTGACGGTGAAGGAGACGGTGGTGATGTGAATGACATAGACAGTGGTAGGGTGGGGATGATGATGGCGGCGGCGGTGGTGAAGGAAATGATTATGATAGTGGCAAAAGCAGAGTGGTGGATTTACCTAAAGGATTTCTATCACCAAAAAAACTTCCGTCGCCAAAAGGCTGGGGGGGGGGGATAGACAAAAACCAGAACTGAGGTGACTCTTATTTCCTTATTTGCTAACTCAAGTGTCACTGGAAAATTACAGCTGCAATTTTCTCATCTGTAAAACGTAACAGCAAACACCTTTCCGATTGTAGTAAAGATTGATTATACTCGAAGGCTTATCACATATTGAGTTTCGATAAATGGGAAGAAGAGGATTAAGAATTATTATATTTGTCTGTGTTTTAATTAAAATCCCTAATAGAAAATAGCTGGCTGTAATTAAGACAAAAGGGGTTGTGCGTGTGAAAGCCTGGTATGTCAGATTAAGAACAGAAAGGTACATTGAGGAACTCCACAAATTTCAGTCTTATCCACAGCTATTGTCTTGCTATAGATTTTGACAAATTTTTAAATATTTAAAATGATGACTGAATGTTCTGTTCTAAGAGGAATGCTGGAGATTCGCACTTGGCATAGTCCTAGTCTATTCTGCCCTGGGAGGCCAATCTCTTCCTCATTCCATGGCTTCCAGTGAGAGGAGGAAAGGAAGAGACTGGGAGGGTCTTCCTCTTGGCCTGCTTCAAGGCCATTGCATGCTCTTTCCTCAAGGTTGTGATGGGAACTTTCTCAACACAGGGCTCCTTCTCTGGCTAACCTCTGGGCCTCTTGCCATGCCCTGTTGAATTTCTAAACCCTGTCCCTTCTTCTGAAGATTCCCTCCCTGAATGTTTATTTGCCAAAACCCAAGTCCAGTATGCCAACTGCTTCTGGCTTCATTGACAGAGAATTCAAACAGAGAAAGTTCTTAATACTCCTGATCTCGACACACTGCAGTGTCCAATCTGTATCTTCCAAATGAAAGAAGCCTGATTCTTAATTGAAGAGCTGCTGGTGTTTTCTTAAGTCTTTATGTCTTTGATCGCTGTCACCCTGGCTGTCATTCCATGTCAGAACTTCTAGATACAAACCAGACAATCCAGGAGAACAACAAAGGCATGTGAGGTCTTTTGTGCACTTTCCTTTCCAACTTGATGCCATACCCAACCTTACTTGTACTTGGAAACTAATCCAGAGCATGGTACACAGTCACACAAGCTGCTCTCAGACCCTGCAGATATGTGACACTCTAGGGATCCTTTCCTGTCACCCTCTTCAACTCTCCTGTACATTCTTGCAGTGCTGACTACTTTTATTCCAACATTTCACATATATGGAAAGAAACTATGGACTGGCCTGGCTGTCTATATTACCACCCAAGATTAATGGCTACTTGATTGTACTCTCTTTTAATGAAAGTAACTCTCTTTATATCAAATAGTGGCTCTCAAACAACAACCCAATAATCATCATCATTATCAATACTGCTAACACTCATTCATCATTATTCCCCTCATCCAAAATCAGGGCTAATACACACCAAAGATTGTTTTATGTGCTCTACTGTATATTAATAGTCTCACCAACCCAATAAGGAAGGTAGTATTATCATTTCTATTTTATTATAAATGGTGAAGTGGAGGCATAAAATATTTAAATAAATTGATTGGATCATGAAAAAAGCAAGTTACACAGTCAAGACTGAACTACAGCCAAGCTTAGGTTGAGTCTACACTCCGTGCTTACCTCTCAAAGGCACTTAAATAACATTTGACTAGATTATTTAAGAAATGCAAATGAGGCTTACTAAACACAAAACTGGACAATGGAAGATGTAGCTGAATCTGGGTATACAAAACATTTTAAAAAAACCCCATTTTGGACTTGATATGCATTAGCATTCCTCATTACTTCCTCCCTTCCATTTTATAAGAAGCAGATGAGACTATCAGATGAACAAATTGTTTAGTGTTCTCAAGTAAGGCACTGCTAAGATCTATATCTTTCTTCAGAAGATTCACTGTCTGCAACAAGACTGGCAGGGGCAATGTGATGTTCACAAATGTCCCATGATAAGTACTTCCTCTTCAGAGAAACCATGCCTCTAAGTACAAAACATTTGGCACTTGGTATCCCAGGTAATATACAAAAGCTATGTTTGGATGCCCCTCTGAAATATCAAGAGCATTTGGACTTATCATCAAGAGTCCAGACTGGAATGGTCACCTAGTGGCGTGGTCGCACACCATCTTCCTCAAAGCTTGGGTACGCCAAGCCAGTCCTGACATGCTGGGCTATACAAATAATGGAAGATTCTCATCTTGATATAGAGGGCAAGAGCAGTGTGAGCAATGTCCAGGTTGTACTAGGCCCTCCCATAAAAGGGTACTATGTCCACCTCACAGTGATGAATAGGAAGCCAAGTACAGCGCAGCCCAGAACAGGAGACAATTTCAATTCCGCCAATGCCCAACGGTTCCAAATTTCTCTGATTCTTCTTCAAAATTACTTCATAGCTGTTATCATTCACAACAAGAATGCATGAGAAATGGATGGGAAGAATGCAGAGGGTCTTGTAAGCATTAGAGACAGACTAGAGATGAATGGCATGGTTATCATCTCTGCAAATCTGAACAGGTGGCTTCAGGAACAAAGAATGAAAATCAATGCTACAATTACTGCATGCCCTCATTCACATACTGGCAGTCCCAACCATCAAAGACTTCTGCCAAATAACCTCAGGACTCAGAGAATGCCATTTGTTGTTCCAGCTCCAATGGCTCCTGGCCAGCCTTTGAGCAGTGCTCGAGGCCTCTTCCCAACTACTGGCAATGTACAAATCTCAGTCCTCTAGAGAGCCTGTTACCCCCTGGGACCAACCCAGACACATCACTTCCTGTACTTCCGCATGTCAGCAGACCTCTCTAGTCGTGTGGATGACTTGTAGTCAAAAAGTAAGAGAACAGTTGGATCCTGTGACCTGCCTGGCAGTTCTTTCCAGATGGTTCCTTCACAAGGAGCAGCCATTCCTGCTGGAGCACTGAGACACAGAGTCAGGGGATGAGAAAAGAAGCTCTGAAACAGCACAACCCAGAGATTTTTAACTCAAATCAGATGCTTCTCCCATTTGCCACTCTTGGACTTGTGACACACCTCCCATTTCTCTAGTCTCTTATTCTTTCTCTGAATGGTCTAAATGATGTAAATACTAGTCCTTAAGCCAGGATACACACAGGGCTGACTCCCGAGCCAATGCTTGCCAACACTATAATGGTACCCAAGGTAGTTAACTTATAAACAAAAAAGGTTTACTTATCTCATGGTTCAGGCGGAGCTGGTACAACATTAGACAAACTTGTTTGGGACCTTTACTGAGCCTACTGGATGGTAGTATTGGAGAGATCAAGAAAAAGCCATTGTCATCATAAGCTAGGAAACACAACAAAATTGATCTAGATATCCCTCAAGGGCACACCAGCAAAGATCTAAGGACTCACCATTAGACACTACCTTTCAACAGTTCACAACATCTTCCAGTAGCACCACCAGGGATGTTGGGGGAACACTAATGCCAGACCTCAAATTCTGACACAGAAGCACTAGTGTTACCTACCAGGATGGAAAAGGGCCAAGTCCTTTCCCTTGTACTGCCCAGCATTTATCTACCAAGAGACAGGATGTGGGTTGTTAAGAATGGGGCCTTAAGAATAAGACACCAAAAGTTATAAACTTTTCATGTAAACTGCAGGATTTGGTAGCTTTATATTATTAAAACTGAAGGTTACACATGATACTACCCATTATACAATGGTGCATGGAAATATATATATACATACATACACATATATGTGTATGTATGTATAAATATATTTAACTATTTTCAGATTCTTAATAAAATACACATATATTTTCATCACAATTCCCTCCATTACCTTCTTTTTATATAAAAATATTTTTATTTGCAAGAGACAGAGTAAAAGGGGGGAGACCTAGAGAGAAAGAGAGAAGGAGAGAGAGAACAAGAGAACATACATATGGGTATGCCAGGGTCTTTTGCCACTCCAAGTGAACTCCAGACTCATGTGCCACTTTGTGCTTCTCGCTTTATGTAGGTGCTGGGGATTCAAGCCAGCAGGCTTTGCAAGCAAGTGCCTTTAGTTGCTGAGTTTCCCCTGTTCCCATTACCTTCTCTTAATCCCTCTCCCCCCAACCCTTTTCATTGAATCCCTTCTTCTTCTCAACTAATCCTTCCACTTTGTTGTCTTTCTTTGCTCTTGTGTGTGGCTGTGACACTCTGAGTTTAATTAGGTTTCTCTGCACAATCACTGGAGTAGGTCCTACCGGTGGCTGTACCACTACATAAAGTATCTTCTGCTCTCCTAGCTCCCATTAACTGCCTACCGGTCCTCAGAGAGACATGGGAGCTTCATGACCTCCCCACCATCCATGACAGAGGTGGATGGTCCCAGCATCGGGTGACTCTTATGCAAGTTAATGGCAATAAAATTGTAATAGGAGAATATTCAGTACTTGGTCAGACTCAAAGTGTCAGATTCTATAATAAAATGAAAACAAACCATGATTCTAAGCAAAGTGCCACGCTGATGCTAATTCTTCAAAACACACAACCACCACCACCACCACCACAACAACAACACATAATCTAAGCAGAGTTAATACATGACCAGTAACAGCTTGCCTGTCCTCTGGAAGGAACATGCCTTCATTTATATTGCAGTTTCTATCCAATTACTTAAACATAAATCCTTTTATAGAACATTAATTTAATAAACTATTTGAAAGGCAGTAAGCTCAAGAACTATCAGAAAATTAATTCCTTTGAGCATTAGATAATTAGCATGATGGCTTGGCGAAAATATTTTCCTCCAACAGAATGGTCCCATGAAGGGAAAGCTGTTCCCTTTTCAACAGGACTAGAGGAGAGTGCCAGAACCCAGTCCTCACTGCAGAGCTAATGATCACCTGAAGACTGAGGAGAAAAGGCGGTGAACCAGTCAAGGGTCAACAGGGCTCTGTGGAAAGCAACCTTATTTCCACAAAGTAAAGAACCTGGGACATGCACTCAGGGAGGGAGAATAAATAGTTGCGGATTTTATATGCTTGTAAAGCACCTTCCAAATGGTAACATACCCTCTTGACTACTCTATAAGGCACAGTAATTATTATCATCTCATAGTTGTGGCCACTGAGGACATACCTTACCTAATGGCACACAATTTGCAAATGGCAGAATTGACCAGGCCACCTGGATCAAGAATCCCTTCCATGAAACACTCCTTCATGCTGGCCTCCACTTGCTACATTTGAGTCTCTTCCTAATGACTGCCATCACAGACTCTCTTGCATTGAACTGCTTTTTATGATCCTGATGGCTCTCCTCAGAAGTTGGTGGGAGCTCCTGCACCTCATTAGATAAGAGCTGACACTCCATTATTTGACATTACACTGCCCTAGCAATGAAAACATGTCATCCTTACTCAAGGACAGTGTCAGCAAATTCCTACCCCACACTCGGGACACCAATTTCAAGACAAATGAATTTGGTAGACTGTTTTTCTCTCTGTTACTTGAGGAATAGTTAATCATCAATATGCCTTTAATTCTTCCACCTAAAACCTAGCTCACCATGGCCCCAAGGTAGAAACCATATCCTCATAGTAAACAAAAGTGTTGTTCTCAGCTCTTTCCTCCTATTGTTGTATCCCAGATAACTAGTCTCCCTTAGCTCATTCCTGCCCAGCCACATTGGCCTCTTGCCCATCCTATACTCCAAGCACTCTGCATCTTGGGACCCTTGCCCTGGCTGCTCTTCACACCTGGCACATCCCTTCCCAACCTCCTTTTCTTCAAGTGTGTGTTTCAGTACTGTCTCCTCAATGAAGCTTTCTCTGGCCACGACCCCACCCAACTTCCTCTTCACTCCCATCACACATCACCATCTCATGCAATTCTTTCTCGGAAGGCAGCTCTGTAGGAGCAGGTGGTTTTTGTCACTGGCAGCCATGGCCATATCCCTAGACACTTTCTCAGTTCTCCACAATGGTGCAGACTAGCTCCTGAAAAAAGGGTAGAAGGGAATAAGGGAAAAATGAAGAGAAGTGTAAGCCCAATATCAGAATTACAGGCTCTGGTCACATTTTGATTTAATAGGTGAGGTCCTGGGAGACTTAGAATAACAACAGCAAAAACAAAAAAGCCTTCACAAAAAAAAAAAAAAACCATCAGGTACAGACTTTCAGAAAACTTTGGTATCAGGTAGTTTAAGGATGCTCCAGAACAGGAGAAGCAAGTAGCATTTTTCTCACACCAGCATTATTAGGAGAGAGCATTGCCCTCCATCACTGGTGTTGGTGGAGGAAGCATGCATGCTCTTAAGTAGAAGACAGCAGCAGTCAACCATGCACACTGATCAAAGCACAAGGCTAGAGAACAGCAGCAATCCCTCAGCCGGCACCATCCTTAGATTCGGCTGATCGCATCCTACTTATGAGAGGTGCCATGGATGACCTTGTGTTACAAACACAGAGGGTCAAGCAAACCAATCCTTAAACAACCCAACATGTTGAATGCAATCACAGAGCCCTAGACTGCATGACCACGGAACCCACATGCAAAAGAGAAACTGCAACCCTGCAGTTCTAATCCAGTTCCTGACGTGGCCTGCAGGGCCATGCGGGATCATCTCTGCATGTTCCCTAAAGGTCACGCTCTAGATGTGGCTTTGGAATCACTAGTTCTGCTGAGCTCTTTGAAGGCTCCTCATACTTCCTTCTGTGTACCTGCCTTCCTCACCCTCCTTCTTTCCTGTAAATCATGGCACACTGCTTTCTTCTCTTCTTTTAAGTCTCAGTCTAACTGCAACTCCCTTAGAGCAGCCTTCCTCCACTGTACATTTCATGCAAGTTCCCATCGTCATTCATCAAGAACACTGTCTTTTCCTGACATAGCCTCTGCAACCTTTTCTAAGCAAATGCTATTTATAACATATAATACATTTTGTGAAAATATGGGCCATCTCAAGATGAGCATCTGTATATTTAACATCTAACATTGTTAATGCACATTAAAGGAGGTTGGAAGCTATTTGATGAATAAGTAGATGCTGCCTAAGATGAAAGGAAGAACAGAAACAGAAGACACTAAAGACAAAAGGACATTAAGCAAGACCCAACTTCCCTATAGAGGTAGGAAAATATGACTTAACAGCTTTGCAGAGGGTCTCTGTTGTACATTTTCACCAATGATTCAAATTCAATAGCTTGCACAGCCCTGGGCTTAGCTGCATTACGCACAGGAGGGATTTAACGATGGTTGATCACAACCACTGCTCTCAATGATCTTAATAAATATGTGGATGAGGCTAGCTTACAGGAATGGGGGGGGGATAGCAAAGGAACATTTAAGGTTTCCATTAAATACAAGAAAGCTCCATTATGTAAGCTTGGGTGATCAATCACCCACAAAGCCGGAAAGGGTGAGGCAGATGGTGCAACGGGGCAGCAGAGCCTGCACTTTGCCTTGGAAGACATGGACAAACATGCCTGCTTTAAATCTAGCCTCACATATATTAACTTATTTAATTTCTCCAGGAACCACATGAGTTAATTATAACTAGCCCTGTTTTATAAATAAGGCAAGACCAGATAGACAATTAATTTCAGAGAGGGGATTCTTGTCCTAGCTATTTCACTTCAAGAAAGATGGCCAGTGACATTGTTTTAAATGACCATCCATTATTTTTTCCCTTCTCCCACAATGATTATGAGTTTACTTTATTTTTAACTATTTTTAATTTCATAGGTTCAGGAGCTGGTAATTTCACACATGAAATTAGTCTTCCATGTAACAAGTTGGACCCCTGATATAAGATGTCACCTACCTTCCCAAGCAATCATTGTTAGTTATTTTATTCTTATCCCTAGAGTAATGAGAACTTTTGAAGAAAAGACATTTTAACATGTCACAGCATGCTTTATGTCATACACTTCAACTTTTACCAAATGCCTGCCAATGAAAGAAAGGCAAGGAAAATATAATAAATATGTTTTACTGCTTTCTTTAGAGCTGTCCAAAGGTCAGCATTCAGGATGCCCACAGATATCATCTCATCCCATCTCAAGGACATCCTGCTACTTCGGTAGTGAAACTCCTGCAGAAGGGCTGGGAGAGGGAAATATGTGGCCTGAGGAGGGTTTTCATTTGGCATTTGGAGAATTATTCCCAGGGAAGCCACAAAGAAGAGAAAGTAAATACATTTTACCTTCAGTAAAATTGCCAATTAGAGAGCAGTGCGGCAAAGTATTTTTAAAATATCTGATCCTTGCCATCCATTTCAATCTAAAGAAACCTCAGGTGCAAATGGAATCGTGTTAGCTCTACACAGAATATGATGGGGCTCATGAATAAATTATTGGAGAGACATGGAAGAGGTATAAGGGCATTAAACACAATTATTTAATAAGATAATAATCATGTCAGAAGGCATACCTGCTATTTGTAACAATCAAGACAATAACAGGGAGTGTTTGAGGTTAGAACACAAACCATCAGCAACAGCTCAGTAATTCACTGCACTTGACATTTTAAAGAGACACTATTTTGCATTAACATGTACTTTTTATGGAGAAACATACCACTTAGATTTGTAAATCGAAAGACTGACATTATAAGAACCTGGTCTTAAATCACTTTCTACATTTATTGCCGGGCTTGTGTCATCTAACGTGGTCATTTGCAATTTGCTTTAACCAACAAGAATTCCTGTCAATTACTCAACTCTTGGCATGTTGAGACCAAGATTGCCATCTAGTGAATTTCATTATAACATTTTATTTACTGGTCAGTGGCCAACTTTGATTTTCTGTCTGAAAGATGAAATATAATTATCACAAGTCATATCTACATAATCAATATTAACGTTTCCTAAAAAAATCTAATATCTTTATGCAATAAACAATGCCTACAGTCTTGGATAACATGTACATTAAAATAGAAAATGTTATAGAAACATGCTTAAAAGGCCTACCAAGAGTCAGATACTTCCTTGTACTACTTATCATTTAATTTTTAGAATAATGTCATAAAGTAAAGTTTATCCCACTTTATAGATAACAAAACTGAGGCTGAGAGAGACAGGCCTATAAACATCACCAGTTAGATTAAAAAATAAATTCATTCAGTATGCAAGCATGTACCAAGTGCCAACTCTGTATGTAGTATTGTTCTCAGAAGTAGGAAAGAGCAAGTACCCAAACACAATGAACACAGGTTTTGAAGTTCATCTAGTGGGGATAAAGAGACAATTACAGATCATTAATTAACTCAGTTTCATATAATGGTACTTGCTTTAAGGAGAAATAAAATAGGATAAGGGGAAGGCAGAAGTAGAGTGGGGAGACTTTATATGAGAAGGGAACCAGTGATGTCAATGGGCAGTCATGTGACATGTTCACATGACCAAATAGGTGAGTTTCACAAGTGAACTTTCTAAATGACCTATTACATAGTCCATTACAAGAATTGTACAAGTATTATTCCTACCGTTTTTTTTTTTTTTTTGGCTAAAATACCACCCTCCCCAAAGTTCCAGGGATACAAAATGAAGTTCTAGAACTCCAATGTATGATGAATACCTACAGCTAACAATACCGTAACGTGTACTTAAAAGTTGCTAAGAAGGTATACATTATGTTAATTTTGATTGCATAATAATAATAGCATTAAAAATAAAGGAGGCAGAAGGAAACTTTGGGAGGTGTGTGATATGTTTATGATATAGACTGGTGATGGTTTCACACAGGTACATATTTATCTCCAAGTATGCCAAGTTGAAAACATTAGCTATGCACAGCTTTTTGTAGGTCAGTCACACTGTCATATAGTGATTAAAACCAATAAACATCCCTGTCTCCACATCACAACACCTTAGTTGAGATTCCCACAGAAGACAAACACCTAGCATATCATAGCTTGGACCGGTCCCTGTGGCTGCTGACACATGCAAGAACTTTCTGTCTTCTCTTGCCTGTTCCACTTTCAGAGGAGCAGAATATTGCCAGAAAACCACATTGGAGGGGTGGTTGCAAACTCTGAGATGCAATTTCTGTACCCCCTGCCCTTTTGATCCCTTCATTTTGTAGACATTGATGGAATATTTGTTCTGGACATTGGAATTATGGAGTTGAAGGAAACCAATGAATGACCCTCAGTCCTACACAGCTTTCACTCACATGGATCTAGTCACTGATGCTTGAAGGTGATATTGCCCTGCCCTGCTTGAAATCTGTCCCCATTTCTCTACAAGTGCACTATCATGATCTAGGCCTAGGTCCTGCTTGGACTCTTCCTCCTCAGTGTGCATGAGTGACAGCATGATTCCATGTTATACTCGTTAATCTACCACCGGATCAAAAGCAAGGAGATTAATAGAGTAACTCCACAGAGTGAGGCTTCATAACCAACAGCTCAAAGATATACATGACTTTTTATTATGTAAGCCAGAGGCCTAGTTTGCAAAGACCCTGGCATCCCTGGGACATTCCCTCTTTACTCATCACTCTTCCTGGTACAGAGATAACATGAAAACATTTCACATGAAAGCAGCAATGATGTGTTAAATGCACCCATCTTCTATAAATGGCAAAGGTGGAGGGCAGGAGGAGAGTAGGGGTTAGAAGAAAACTAAGTAGACTGGATGGTGGGGAAAGGCAGAGAGGGCAAGGAACCCAGAACAGAGTTTAATCTATCTTTATACACAGCTTCCTTACATTGAAATTCTCAGTATAGATTTTCCTGTTTCAGCTCATCCTTTTTCTTTTTTTAAACTTATTCTGGGTCATGGTCTTTATGTTATAGAATTCAACATATTGCATGTTTGTGCATGCGCACGGGTGCACGTGCACACACACATATACATACATATATATGGTGATATTCACATTTTGTGATTTCTGTTAGTTGGCATATAGAGATTTAAATATCATTCCTCCTAGCATTTTCAATAAAATTGTTTTTGTTTTATCCTCCCTTTTTATTTGATTCCCCTCTCCCCCTAGTAGCCTCTCCCTTTCTGCTTATATGTATGGTATTCACATTTTATAAACCAGATATTTACATTAAACTGGCCTAACTTTTGTGATTTTATGGGTATTTCCAAAAGCTGACAGTCATTAAAATTTTTGTATTTTTGGTTTTAAAAAATTAAGCAATGCAATTAAAATTCCTCAGTATTAACACAGCACACCCGGAATGGGATAACTAGTTTCTGTCCTTAGTTTCCACATGTATGAAATAATCACAACCTATCTCTTAGGCACTACAGGACAATATGGTATCAATCAGAGGCCTGGTAGGAGCAGGTGACACAAAGGGATAAAGGGAGAAAATGAAAGTGGCTGTGGGAGACAGAATAATGACTCCCAAAGATGTCCACATTTGAACCCATTGTACTTATAAATACATTACGTGACCGAAGGAACTCTGCTGGGTGATTAAGATTAAAGACCCTGAGATAACAAACTTATGGATTATCTGGGTGAGCCTAAGCTTCAAAGCATGACAGAGGAGATCAGAGACAAATGGCATGAGGACAGTTATAGTTTGATTCTTAAACGTGTCCCAGAGATTCATGTGCTATAGGCTTGATCAAGCAGCCATGGTCTTGAATATCTTTCTAAGATTCCCATGTTATAGGCCTGGCCACCAACCCATGGCACTATCAGGAGGTGGTAGGACATCCAGGAAGTGGGGAAGGAAGCTCCTCATTGGGGCGTGATAATGAAGGAGAGGCTGTTACCCTGGTCTGGGCCTATCTCTTTGCCTTTTGGCTGTCACCTCTTCTGCCATGTGCTCCAGGACATGATTTCCTATCTTGTTACAGGCCCAAAGGCAATGCAGTCAAGTGGCCATGGACTGAAACCTGTAAAACCATGGAGCAAAATAAACTGTTCCAGTCTAGGAGTGTAGAGACTTGCTTTACATGTACAAGCTCTTGAGTGTATTCTCCAGCAGTGGAGAAAACAGATAACTAAAACCTTTCCTCCTTTTAAGTATATTTCAGTTATTCTGTCATAGTAACAGAACATTAACACAAGAACTTGAGCTGCTTTCACTGAAAGTGGAAGCTAGGCATGGCAAGGAGACAGATTCTTCCTGAGATCCCCAGAAGGAAAGGTGACCTGATTCTAGCCCATGCCAGAATTTCCATATAGACAAGAATAAAAATACATTGCTTTAAGCCATAGGATTTGTGGTTGATTACTCTAGTGACAATAAGGATACAGTAAGTTGCCAAAAGTCTAAGGAGATCTAAAAGACCCAACAAGGGGGAGGACAAAGCACCAATGCTCTGTATCTGCAATAGTGAGAGGTAGGAACTCCATTGGCCTCAAATGCAAGGGAAGGCAGCCCCAGCCATGCAGGAGACACCACATTCAGCAAAAAAATCTCAGTCCATCAAAGGCAAAAGATGGACTTAGTACACCACGCTCTCTCTCCTCTTGCTCACTGCCTTCTGTTGGTGTTTCCCAGAGAGATGTCAAAGGATAAACGAGTCTGTGTTAGCTGGTTTTATGAGAATGTGAGTATAGCAAAAATGGATGCCGAGTGGATAGAGAGAGAGAGAGAGAGAGAGAGAGAGAGAGAGAGAGAGAGAGAGAGAGAGAGAGGGAGGGAGAGAGAGGGAGGAGGGAGGAGGGGGCAGTGGGAACAACAGAATATGCACATAAGCATTCTAAAGGACTATGGTGGTTTGAATGTAAATGTATGTTCCCATAGACTTAGGTGTTTTATTAAACTTGTAATTTGGTCTCCAGCTGCCTGGCTGCAGAAGATGTAACTGGGGTGGATCAAAGGTATGTTTGGGGTGGATCTGATTCCAGACAAAAGGAACAGAGAGAGGGTTTATACTCTGGCAGGTTTGTGTGCTGGTGCCAGTGTTTTGCCTGTTGTAGTTGTTTCTCTGCTTGGATCTATGGAAGTAAGCAGCATCTTGTGCCATTGATGGAACTTTCCCTGGATCTGTAAGAATGAAATACATCATTTTCCTCCATAAACTTTGTGGGTGGATGCTCATCCCAGCAACGTGGAGCTGACTGCAGCAAGGATCAAGCCTGGGACAGGGACAAGGTGGGCTTGCCCACCTAAGCAATGCATTTCTCCACTGTAGGGAGCTGGTGGCTTGAGGTTTTTGTTACTGTTATTATTCAGGTATTTTATACAGTTATGCTGCCTGCAGCATACTATGTGAGATTTGAATGCTAACACCCTCTGGGAAAAGCGTGCAACTCAAAAGATTACCAGCTTTGTGAAATAAGTTTAGGGGAGGGCACCTTGAGTTTAGTGAATAAAGAAAATATGAGAACGAGGACAGGCTGGAAGACAATCCAAGCTGTGCCCAGAATGCATGAAGGAAATCTCCACTTAGTTCAGAGTTCTCTGGTCTCAAGAAGTGCAGGCCATACCAGGCTAAAACTGACTAAAACCATGACAGTTCCACAAAAGGAAAGAATCCACATCTGAATGCCTCACGTGGCTTCTAGAGGACAGTGGTTCCACAGTGCTCATAGCCTAATAAGGACTATGGTATGGGTGCGCTAAGCACTCTTGCAAATATTCCAAGTTCCCAAACGACCTCTTCAAGTGAGTGCTTTCAGTCCTCCTTGAGAAAAGAGGAATCTGCATCTTGGATGAGAAGGAACATGCTCAGAACTAGTGAAGACAGAGCCAGGAATCGATCAATGCCTCTTCCAGTTCCACTTCCATCATCATATGGTCCACCCGCGTGGCCCCAGATCACAGCTTCATCACTTGACAGACCCACCACACACACAGTGGTTTTCCATTCCTTCAATCCTAATGATTTCATTAACAGGCAACATTTACTATAACTAACCCACTGTTATCTAGCAACATCAAGATATTCACTGTGAAGGTTAGTGGAGCAGCTGGTGAATTGCAATGGAGAAATGCTTTTCTTTAAGAATGATCAAATGAATGTCAAGCATCAAAGGCATTTGATATGTATCAATTAGACTATCAAATATGCATTTACAAGAGTAGAAAGAACCTTCAGATGCCAGACTTTTAGCCTCTAACCTCCTACCGGGTTCCCTAAGACAGTGAAGACAGACGACCTTTTTCCCTGTAACCACCTCAAAAACTTCTCCAGTAATCTCTTCCGGTGCCTTAAAACCCTTCCTATGATGTCTTTTCTTTAACATTGACTGGAAGTTATAATCCTGTTCATGTGATGGATTTGTAATGCCTTTCATTGTCACATTAAAAAGTAATCTGAAATATTTTTAGTGCATAATGGCCTTCGGCTCTAAGTAGAATCATTGCAATGGTTATTTTATTGTGTTTCTAAAGTTGGTTTCCCTTTTGTTTAATATACTGAAAGGCAACAACATGTTTTCATTGTTCAGAACAAGTAAATAGGTTGTCGGTTATTATTAGGATATTGAGGCCTTGTTGAACCCCGGCATGGGGGATGGGAGGAGGAAAGGAGCTCAACTGTCCTGAAATGTCATAGAAAATTCAGATTAACTAACGGAGAATAACAATCCTTTTACACACTACCATTCTGCATGCTCCCCACCTCAGCTTCCTTCTGACAGATAGGAAAAGTCTCTATTAAATAAAATGTGTTCAGTGGTTACAATCTGGGCATTTTGAATGTAAGATTTCTGCTACTGTTGACACCTCCAGTCATTATCACAGGTTAACATTTTGCAGCTACTCAGGTATGGGAGTCATGTAATGTTCCTTTTTACGATGCTAATCAACTTTGCTCAGTACAAACTAGAGGGAAGGGAACCCATTTATTGAGAGTTCATTTGGCTATTCTAGGTAATTAGTTTATAATTGTGGATGGTGTCTTTCATTTTCCTATACCTTACGACAGCCATTGCAGAAACTGAAACAAAAGCCAGGAAATGTTACTCGGGTTGATGAAAGGTTCCTTCATTGCAGTATCTCCATTCCTAAATGAACAAGGAGACAGAAGAGAAAGCAACATACAGGAAAGCGAATGAATTTTGTGTTTAAGGATTACAATGAAGTAAGGATGGTTTTTTAAAATGTGAAGCAGACTGTGCTGTTTAGGATTAGTTTTAGCTAGTAACAACACCAAAATCCTAAATTCCCAAAGTCAAAGCCACACTTAAGTTTCCAGAGACAAAAAGGAGGAAAAAAAATTAACAAGTTAGCTACTCAGCCCCCTCCCAAAGATGATCCCTGGAAACCACCAAAGAACACACCCATAGCTTTCCTTTTGCCAGAATCAATCACAAGGCTACACAGAGCTACAAGTTAGCCTAGGAAGTAAGTATTTGGGAAACAACACCCTGTGGCAAGTTTTAATTTTGAAAAGTAGAAAGAATGAACCCTGTGTGCACTGCTGTACCAATTACGTGATTTTACAAAGCATGGTCTCCCATTGTTGCTGGATTAAGTATTAAGACCTTTAATAGGCTCCACACAACTTTTCCCAGATTGGATCCTGTCGACCTCACCAGAACATCATTGACTGTCCCCTTGGATGGATTGACCTTGATTGTCACCTTGACTGGTTTGAGAGGCACCCTGGGTGCCTCTGTGCAGGTATTTAT
Source organism: Zapus hudsonius (assembly GCA_004024765.1). Classification (NCBI taxonomy): domain Eukaryota; kingdom Metazoa; phylum Chordata; class Mammalia; order Rodentia; family Dipodidae; genus Zapus; species Zapus hudsonius. Next base: position 68,721 of record PVHP010001132.1, read on the forward strand.
AGAAAGAACTGCATCATGAAGTCCTAGACTAATGAATGGTTTAATCTATGGATGAAGTCAACGCTTGAAGAGACTTTTGGGAGGAGGGAGAACTGTGAACAGCTGAACCTGGTTAGAGGAAGTAGGTCAGTAGGGGGTACATTCTTGGGGGTGGGCTGTGGTTTGCCCTGACCCTTTCCAATTCCAGATCTTAACTGCTTCACTATGATATGAGACACTTTGCCATGCCCTCCTTTCTATGATGAACTAATACTTTCCAGATCCATATGGAATTTTCTCTTTCTACCTCTTAACTTTGACCCCAGCATTGTTCCCGAATATTGAAAAATCTGCTTAAATGTCATTTGTCCCAGGAAGCCTGACTTAGGTGGCTGTGTGATTTATGCTATTATGAGCCCATATCATAAGACTTAAACACAAGCAATGTCTTTCTCTGTAAGGTTTTTGTCAACTGCAAAATCCATGAAGGCAGTGACCTCAGTTTTGTCCACCTTCTTGGTGCCTTCTTGGTTACCTAGCATGGTATTGTTCTTTTATGTAAAATCTACTTAGAGTAAAATGTACATAATTAAATACATTTTGGTGTGTTAGGGGAGGAATTTTGTACCTTTATACTGTCATTTTAGTCAGGCTCTACCTTTTAAAGTAACTTCTATCTTTTTTTAATCATCGGAACAATATAGTGTATATGCCTGTTTTGTTTTGTTCACTGGTGCTGGGGATCGAACCCTGGGCCTCACACAAGAGCTACAACCCCATCCTAGTACATATGCTTAAATCAGGCTTCCTGCATGCTCAACAATATCGGAGATTTAATCATGTTGCTGTGTGTTTTCATTTTACTTGGAAATATGTAGGAGAGGAATTGCTGAGTCACTGGGCAAATGAATATTTAACCTTTTTCTCCTTTGTGTTACTTTTCTTCTTTTTGTGGTATTGGGGATCCAATTGAGGGTCTCATACTAAGTTTACGTGTCCTCTATATTCAAATTTGAGGAACTGCCAGCAGTTTTCCAAGGATGCCTGGATCAGTTTTCCTTCCCACTCTGTGAATGTGTAGTCTGTTCCAGAGCTTCACTGATATTTGCTATGCTCAACATTAGCCATGTGATTATCAGGTAGTATCTGAATGTGCTTCTAATTTTCATTTCCCCATGGATTGAACACATTTTTTTTGTCTGTGCTTAATGATCATTTCAACACTTTTCAACCTAAACCTTGAATATTCAACTTTTTTGAATTCTCTATTAAAACCTTTGCACATTTAAAATATTGGGCTATAATTTCTGTAGATTTTTTATGTCATTTTTATATATTCTAAATACAAGTAGTCTGTCAGATAAATCCACTGCATATAAGCTGCTCAATTTGTGAAAGCAGTGTTTAACAGTAAGCACGTAACAGGTATATTTTAAGTGATATGTGAAAGGACACATTCATTGCATCTCTCTTGCTGCCATGTCTCTCTACTGTTTTGACATCTCCTCACTGATGAGTAATACTTCCTGCCTCTCTCTTCAGCAATTTCAGTTGTATTACAGTGAACCTATCACATCCCTAAATATGAAAAAAACAGAATCATATACTTCTTTGCCTTGAAAAATTACATAGCATGATGCTAAACAAAAAAGTGGGGACTTGAGCCATATTGTAAATTAAACCATTTGGAGAGTTCTTCAGAGTTCTAGTATGTTCAAATTATGATTCACAAACCATATGAGAAAGCCAGTAATCTAAGCCATATATGAAAGCCCATATTCTACGATAAGGTTATAAAGATTGATCTATTTAAGTATTTATAACAATTATTTTCCTAAGTGCATCAAAGCTAGAAGAGTAATGTATCTCAAGCTTTAACATATCATAAAATGTCAATAATAGGTTAGCTTAAAATGCTACACTGAAATGTAATTTAGTACAGAAGACATCTGTGTGTCCAGCATTAAACAACAGCCTACAACAGAGTAAAGAAAATATTAAAACAGAAAATACAAATAATCAGCTGGGAGGGAGCTATTATCAATAATTTGTTAGAAATCAAAGCAGTTAATGTACTGGCTGGGAATATTTATGGTGTCACTGAAAAGTTTACAAATTATCATTTTATACTGAGCTTTAAGAACATATGCTGGCTACTTGAGTAAAAAACTTTGGGATCATTCTTAAATTCTCCCTCTCCTTATCCACTTAACTGCCAACTGCTATCCATACTTAATTTCTTTCAAATTGATTACTTCTTTTCTTTCCCTTGCACTGCTTTTTGTTTTCAAACCTCATCAACTCCCTAGCCAAAGCTTCGAAATGTTCTTCCATCTCAAGCTTCCTTTGTTTCTAAAGAAATCCCAGGTCCTCCTAAATCAGTAGAAACGCTTCTCCTACCTGCACAATCTCAAAGCAGTAGTAGGTGGGATGAGAGGTCTCTGAAAAAGCCTACATCTTCATTCTTCCATGGCAAAAGGGACTTTGTAACTGGGACTTAGGTGAGAGCAGGATCCCAGGGTCCTTTTTAAGAGGAAGTGGGAATGCCAGAATGGGAAAGATTCGGAAATGCAGTGCTGTTGGCTTCGAGGATAATAGAAGGAACCACTAGACAAGGAAAGAAGGAGTCTTTAAAAACTGGAAAAGATGGATTCTTCTGTCGAGGCTCTAAAAGGAGCTATTGACACTTCAATCTCGATTTTTCAGAGTCATCTTGGGCTTCTGACATCCAGAGCTGTAAGATAACTCGATTCTCTGGCTTTTGAGCTGCAAAGTCTGGGATGACTTGGTAGCAGCAGGAAAATAATGCAATGGCTTGATGAATACCAGTAGTAGCTCTCTGCAAAGCATCTCAGGTACTTTTATGAAATTGTACCCAATGTTGCTGTAAGAAGTATATGATCAATGCAGACAGTTCCCAGTTCTTGGCTGAATCAGGCCCTCATTAAATATTTGTTCAATTAATCAACCTCTCTACAAAAGGTGTTGCCTCATCCTGAATGCTGTTTCCTTATTTAGCCGGTTAATGATGTCTGCATCACCACATCACTCAATGTCCTGATTCAGTTCCTAGTCTTCCTAGGGAGCTGGTCAGTTCTTCCCCAGCATCCTTCATCTATACACCTTCTAATTGGGTCCTTGTGGACATGTCCATCTACGATTGCAAGGACAAAATTCATTCCTTACACAGTAGTGTCCTGAATCAAACACATATACTAAACGTCTGATGAATGGATATCTTCCACCTGCCTCCAAAATGAAGGGCTTGGTCCATCAGCAGCAGCCATGTAGCCTCCTAGCTGGTCTATACAGCAAGATGTGAAAGCAAGCAGGGTGAGCTTGAGCAACAGTGCTTCAAGCTAGAGGTACTTAGGGCCATCAGACTACCATGAGATTTATGTCCTTACACACTGACCACCTTGGGTTCTAGGCATGAACCAGGCCACAGCATGACTCTTAAGAGCCTCCAATTCCAATGCCTTGGAGGAAAGATGGCATCATGATATTCACTTTTTCTACTCAGTCCAAAATGAAATGTTCCAAGTATCTTCAAGCACTTATTTTCTTTTAAATTTAGCTGGGTGTGATTTTCACATGATCATTTCAACTATGTATTAAACCAGCTAATGTGAAATTTGACATTGATGAGAAGATAATTTTCAAGATTCACAGGCATTTCTGTTCAATTTATACCTAATCCTTTAACTTCTAATTTACAATTTAATGAATGATTAAGATAATGGAGAACTAGTTCTGGCAGCTTAGGAAAATTCCAGTTACCAAATAATACTTCTGCCAGTTTCTACATTTGTACAGTGGGTATAACAACAGCATTTTCATCTCCAGGTTTTAGTAAAAGTGATGAGATGACATATAAGAAATAGTTCATAGGAACCTGCCATGTTGAGGCTTAAATGCTAACTATAACTAATTTTTGTCAGTGTACATTTTGAAATAATGCAATTTTCAATATCTAAAAACATGATATGTTGACATGTTCCCCCTTCTGACATGTTTCTGCACCAGACGACAATGTACAGAAAAACACCAAGAATTACAAATATTTTGGAGCATTTGATAAAAAAGAATGCCTTTTAGAGAATCTACACATTTCAAGGTATAAAACTTTTCAGACATGTAAGATGATGGAGGTAAATGTAAGAAAACTGATATGAAACACTAACGAGATCTGACATGATGTTGAAGGAGGTTTCGTGAACCTTAGAGATCAAAATGGAAATCTGGAGGATAGAACAGGATACAGAATATGAAACAAAGGAAGAAAGTCAGGAAATGGGAACAAAGAAGAGAGGATGAGTTAAAGGGAAAGACAGGAAGCAGATAACAAGGCAGGAACTGACTGTACACAGGGTACCAGACATCATCCCAGGCCCAAGACACTCCCAAGTACAGAAGCAAATGGACCTTTGTTTCTAAAAGAGCTATTGCAATCCATTTAATATTTTCAATGACTACCTAGTTTCCCTTGAAAAACCCAGTTTATAACATGACATGCTATATGTACTGCATGATACAGTGTTTGCAATGCAATATTTAAGAAACTTAATATACACTTATATATTTTATTTGAGATCTGCTGGATCAGCATGTTGTGCTTATAGCATTTATTACCTCACAACACTGCTAGAGATCCATGGATAGCTCCAGGCTTGTCACCAACTCAAACTGGGGAATCACTGTACTGAATTTCTAATAATATCCCTATACTGTCTCTTCTTCCTCTGAAACCTATGCTGGCTGTTTAATGGTACTACACAAGTACCTAACACAAACTAAAGTTCTTTTTTTTATTTTTATTTTTTTCAAACTAAAGTTCCTAGTAAGTTCAGTGTTAACAGCTCAAATTCTGTGTCTTATGTTGTATAACATGGAAACATGAAAATAGAAATAAAAGTAATACTATGATGCCATAATAAAAAATGACATACCCATAGGGTTCACTTTATAATAGAAGTATATGTTTATTTGTTCACTCAGTAAGTATAGATGGGACACCTCTTCATTGTTAGGTGTATGGTAGAAACTGTTAAGATAACTAAGTGAAAGGCAAACTCTACCATTCCTCAAAGAGAAGTGTAATATATACCATGTACTATAAAGAGAAGCGTACTGTACACTATAAGTGTACTATATGCTATAAACTATAGAGTGCTAAGTTCATTTTACAACCTCTCACTCACTGGGGCATACAGAGGTAGGTAGTTTTATCTACCAGTATAGGTTAAGGTATCTTGTAGACAAAAACAGAGAAGCTCAGATCTGACTGACTTAATAACAAATGATATTATTTCTTCCCACATTACATGTCTACTACAGGGGCTCTGTTATGGTTTGAACGTGAAAAGTCCCCCAGTTGAACCTTTGAGACATAAGACCTAGTTCACTCGATGTAGGCCAACAAGGTTGGATTAGTGGCAGGCCTTGAGGGGCATAGCTCAGCCTGCTTTCTCATCCTGATTCTGCTACCTGGTTAAGCCATAACACGAAGAAGTCACAAACTCCTGAAGCCATGGACAGAGCCACAACACTATGCCATTACCTTCATGAAACTGTGAGCCATAATGAACTTTCCCCCTAAATTACTTCTCTCCAGTATTTTATCAAAGGGATGAGAAAAGTAATACAGGCTCAAAATAGCAGTTACTCAGGGACACAGGCAGACAGGGGTTCAACCTGATGTAGGCTTCCATGAAGACCACAGATGAGGGAAGGGAGCAGTTAGCCTCAGCCCAAAAGCTGAAACATTTCATTACATGTGATTTACATTTACGCCATCCAGCAAACTGGAGACCAGAGAGTTCATTCTCCCTGAGCCTGAAAGGAGAACAAATATTGTTCCCTGGAACCAGTGATTCCCATAGCAGTTTACTGTGAGGCACAAGTGGAAGAATGAAATTGTGGAAATGACAACTAATTTGATGTCCTCCCAGTTCCAAGACTCATGAACCACATGCCCACTAAGTTTCATGGCGAGACTATGTCTCCTGTCTACCTTGACTCGCCTGCATCTTCCTTGATGGAATGACACATGAGCACCTCTAAAAGTCTCAACAGGATCTAGAAATATAGGGCTGAATATGGAACCTGATTAATGATCTGGATGGATCAAAGAACAGATCATTTCTTAATCTTAACCACAGACCCCAAGACTGCCAGGTAGAACACCAATAACTTCCACCACCCCTTGCCTGGAGCAATGAAAAACTTCAAAGGTGCTAACCTCTCTCTCTCAGAGCTTCCTCCAGACTACACACAAGATGGTCAGACATAGCTAGCGTCCAGAGAAAACTGTCTTTGGGCGAGGGCAATGGCTAAGCAGCTAACAGGTACTGAAAGGGCCTGATTCTCCAGCACCCACATCAACCTCTGGGAGTGGCCACACATACCTGTAACCTGACTCTTGTGAGGTGCAGAGACTGGAGAAACACTGGTCAGCCAGTCTACGTGAAAATGGCAGCTGAGAGTTCTGAGGGAGACTCCACATGTGTGTGCGCAGGGTGTATATCTGAGCACACACATGTGTGCACCTCACCCTACACATGCAACATGAACACCTGAATAAAAGTAAGAAAATAAGCCATCCTTATTAAGGTTTCTGGGTCCTTTCCTACTAGAACAAGGTGTCCTTTCGCACCATCTTTCACTGTGACCCTCTCCCCCACTCCGTCAGAGTGGATGCTGATCTGAACACCAGGAAACTTCATGTCTTCACGTTCTGTGTTTGTCTATGCACTTCTTCCTCCAACTTTTCTTTCCACATTTAACTTTCTTGTATGTGACTAGAATAATATGCAGAACACGGGGGTAGGGGTCCCTTCCTGGGAAGTCATACGTGATTCCTCCTGCCTCTGTGGTTAGAATATAATTATTTCTTTACACTATTTTCATATTTACTCAGATCTCACTACAATGAAAGTGACTGACATTCTGTCTCCCAGAAAATTACAGGACAGAGAGGGTGTCTATGAACTTATCCCATTATCCACCAGCATCTAGCATGGCAGCCTATGCGGAACGCACACCCAGTAGATGTGTGATGGGGTTACAGTCACTTTTGTTATTTCCTCTCGTTCTCCTCATATGGCCTCTGACTGATTAGGATTGGGCAATGTACAGCCAATCATGGATGAATTCTTTCTCAATATAAAACTCCCGTTTACCCAGTCTCTCTTTGTAGAAACTTCTGTAACTGTCAATTTTATATTCCATTCTCGCAGTATTTTGCTTCCTACAAAACTAGCCATTCATAACAATTGCCTGGGAAGCATTCCAAAATACAGATTTAAGTATAATTTGTTAAGGATTCTCAACACACACACACACACAAATAAGTAGATGAAATAGTCATATCCTAATTAGCTTCGGTCATTCTACAAAGTAAACATACTTCAAAACATCATATTGTACAGTTTAAATATACACAATTTTTATTTGTCAATAAATCATACATTAAAAAATTTTTTAATTGCATAAATTGCTGGTCTACACAAGAACTATCAAATCACCCTGTGGATGTAGCCCCAGAATCTACCTAATGAATCTTCATTTATGTGTGATACTGGCTAACATCTATATATTTCCAACAGTATAAGTCAATAGAGACCTCGGGTCAGTGCAATGGTCTCAGACACTAATGTGCATATGGATAATCTCAGAGTGGTTCTGACAGGGCACGTGTGGAGAGAGGCCTAAGCTTCCACGATGCTGGTATGCAGATCACTTTGAACCGCTTAGCTGTTTTATCCCTACTGTAAAACCACATCTTCCAAGGACTTTGTTACAACAGACAAAAAACAAGCTTTCATTATCCCCAGTATATAAATAATTATAATTTCAAATCTGTAACATTTCTTTATTATAAAGTCAGTCAATTCATAAGACCAATGAGACAATGTTTGATGAATACATAATTTAAGATCATAGGTAATATGAGACAAATGCACATTAATATTAGTGTTTTATTTTTGCATACTGTTTCACTGATGTCCTGACTCCTGGAGATAAAAACAATCATTAACAACAACTTAGCATCTTGTCTTACAATCTTCCGTGGACTGTCAATGAAACACAAGTGACAAGAAGAGCTTTTTCCTCAAATTTGTTTCAAAATCAGAGCAAATTAAAGCACTAACGGTCTCTTGGGCATTCAAATATCAAAGATATATTTAAGGGCACATTTTCACTCAGGTTTTTGGGGGCATAAAATAATGTAAAATTAGAGTGGAGAGTTGGCTCAGTGGGTAAGAGTACTGCCTTTGCAAGCACGAGTGCCTGAGAGACCACTCCAGTTAGACTCCCAGGACGCTCATCAGCCCCTGCGCATGGCCACACACATCTGTAACCCAGTCCCATGGGAGAGCAGAAATAGGAATAACCAGAGCTCATGAAAAAAAAAAAAGAAAACCAGCAAGTTCTGGGATCAGTTAGGGACTTCAGCTCAGAAGAACAATGGAGTAGCTGATGTTCCTCTGTGACCTCTTGCAGGTGCGCGCACCCAGCTGCAGGCAGGCACATAGGGCCCTGCATGGGCACATACACCTGCGTACACCACACACACACACACACACACACACACACACACACACACACACACACACTATGCATGCACAAGCAAAAATGAAAAATTAAGTTCAAAGCAAATAGCTGCTGAACCCCTCAGCTCCCTCTGCAGTTTTGAGAAGCCCTGCCTTGCCCCTGGCAGGCAGATACATTTAAGCTTTTTCAGCATCGACTTATAGTTTACACAGAGGATGACTTTGCAAATGGGAGGAAAGAGTGGGCATGGTAAGGGTCTCTCAAAGGATAAAACAAGAGAATGTATTTTACCCTATTTTCTTCAGTAGCCCAAATACACAGTTCTGGTCTCCAGAAAGTCTCATGATAAAGATTTTATCCCCATGTCTTATTGAAGTTTATGCCCAAACAAGGCATTTCCTAGAATAAAGCACTAATGTGACAGGCCCTATAAATAACCACACAGTGCAGAGGAAGAGAAATTCTGTGTCTGTGTGTGAGGCAGAGATATTAAAAGCATCAAGGTAACAATTTTTTATGTCCAACGGTTGATTGTGCCTCAATATTAAAGAGCTTGGTGGCTTTTAATGATGAAAAAATTATGCAAACATTAAAAAACAATTTTATATAATTATTTGGAGTTTGCTTTCATTTTACAAACAACAATTTAAAATAAATCCATTAATGCTGTCTGTGGGGATTTCTTGCAAGTCGAAGGAAATGTATCATGCACTGCAGTTTGGTTAAATACCAGAAAATAAGCTCTCCTTACCAGTACCGCATCATAAAGGGAAATTAAGAAATTTAAGTGATTATTTTGTTGACTAGGAGTGGGTCTTTAATGAGGGAAATTCTTTAATGGAAAGGTATTAGGACTGTCCATCCATTTAACAAGCATTGTGAAGAGCTACAGTGTGTTCCAGGGTCACTTCTCAGTGGCCAGGAGTACATTATTTCTTTGGGTTTTTCTTGTTGAAAAGACAACGTTTTGCCATCTAGCCCAGGCCTCTAGCACACGCCTCCTGTTTCCTCCTCCCCAAATCTGGGATTATAGGTGTGCACCACCAATAACACTTTTAAGGCTTACCCAGGCAAGCTCTCTTTTCAGCTCTAAAAAAATAAAATAAACTTCCAACAAATCCCAAATTTATCATCAAGAAACAGCGTGCAGAGATTTGGCTTTCTTATTTCAAGATTATGTTACCTTTTATCCATTCTGAGTCATTTGGGGAGACAATGTTCCCAGGCTAAACATTAGTTTGAAACCTAGCGCCCCCCCTGGAGGCTGGAGGGAGAATCTGGAGATCATCTCCATCTTCCTTCTCACCACCTCTTTTCTACTGCGCATAAAACTCAACTTAAACACCCCTAAAGGGTAAGTAAAAGAAAAATTCATCTTACTACAAAGTGCTTGTCTGAGGTGGTTCAGTAGTCTGTGATGTATGTAATAAGACTAATCTTGTAAATTGGCCAGATCAGATGGAGATTAGACCTCAAATTGGTTTATTGAAGTGTCTCTTTGGAGTGTCTTACAGGCTATATGATGAAACAGTTCTTTAATGAACCATCCCCAATGAACAAACCGCTTGTGACACACGTGTTCCTTGACTCACTCCCACCCCTTACCAGTATTTCAGTTAGCCATTCGTTACCCCTTCCCTTTCTGTGTCAGAATACTATGCATTTCTCACTCACTATTCATCTATATGCTAAAGCCCTAGCTGAATGGGAAGGAAAAGCAAAGTCCTTCCCCACGATACCTCAGCAAAGCTGCATATTCCTGCCTGTGACCTCCCGGCCTGGACCAGACTTTCCCGGGAAGCCTGGATGACTGCAGCATAGTAATGGCACACAGATCCTATTTAGTGAATGCGAGCTTGCCATCAGGTCCCTTGTAGCCTCTCAGCACATCTACAAGGTCCACACACACGCAAAGGGCTCCTAGCTGCCAATCATCATCACGACCAAGGGATATAACCTAGTGAATATGCCTTTCACTTGTTGGCTCTGAAAGGTTGAGGGTGATCTAACAAGACTCAATGCTTAGTGGAGAATATAATGAGTTGACAGAAACAACAACAACATCAAATAGCCAGGTGTGGTGGCACACACCTTTAACTCAAAAAAAAAAAAAAAGAATTGAAGGTGACCCCCAAAAGCTCTGTGCATGCCCCAATTCCCACAACCAGTGAATGAAACTACTTAGAAAAAAAGGAAGACTTTCATATATAATGAGTTCAAGGAACTTGAGCCAATGCCATCATGGATGGTTCCATGGGACCCAAAGTCCAATGACAAGGATACTTGGAGGAGCAAGGCACTGCTACATTGGAGAGGAGAAGAGATAACATGGGTACATAGAAGAGAAGAGAGCATGCTGGCAGAGCAGAGAGAGATGCAACCACAAGCACAGGAATGTCAAGAGTAGCTGAAACTTCCCAGGCAGTGAGCAAGCTCTTTCCTGGAGCCTGTGCAGTGAGGAAGCCCCTGGCATATTGATTTCAGACTTTTGACCTCCATCTCTGGTGAGAGAACAGGGTGGCACTGTGATAGAATTCCAAAATTAAGTATTGCTGTGAACAAGCAGAAGCTGGGCATGTCTCAGGGTCTGCTTTGTTTTGTTGAGAGTTAACATTCTTGGCAGTTTATGCTACCAGCTTCTTTAATGTTCTTTCTTCACTTTATCAACAGAGCACGGCTTCCAGGGCAGCAATGGAGAAATATGATTGTGTTCTGGTTTAGACACAGAAGTGGACATAGTTATTGGTACCCAGGAAAACTGCTTGCAAAGGGAGGGTCTTTTTTGGTACTCAACTTTGGTCTTTGGGTTACCCTCTTTGGATTTGATATGCAAATCGAAGTGATATTCATGCAAATGAAAAATCCTTGTGCGAAGGAAGCAAGAAGAGAAACACAGAGAAGTGTCTGACAGACATTGATATTGTACATCTGGGAGCCAGTCAGGCACTGCATACTCCCTCCGGGCCTCAATACCATGTGAGAAAAGTCAGCCATGTACTTAACTGTTTAATTAGGTTTTCTGTAACTCACAGCCAGATGGCAATCCTAGTGTGTCCACCAGCTTAGAAACACAGAACATTCTTTGTGAACTCAATTACTAACACTTTCTACATCAGAGTCTGCAGAGAAACAACAGCCCAACAAGATACATTAATTTGTCTCCAGAGTTTCAGTCATTGTAAAACCTTGCTTGGGCTCTCAAGTAAGATTTCTGTATTCCTTTGATGGCTGCCAATATTATTATCTATGAGCATCTGTATCAGCTATTTTTTTCATTTTTTTTGAACCATAATTAGATACACTTAATAAGGGAATAATGCGTTGATGTCTCGAGTTCCCCTATTTCCCTCTTCCCTGTCCCCGGTTAGTTGGATATCCTCCTCCGTGGGCAGTCTGGATCAGTCCATGGGGTAGGGGGTTGTGAGTAGCCTAGGAGTCAACCCGGTTCCACCCCCCCTTTTCATGTTGTTACCGAGGAGGCAATGGATATCAGCTACTTTTTTTGTTGTTGCTAGGGAAAAATATCTGACCAGAAGCAAATTAGGGAAGGAAAGGGTTTATTTTGGCTTATAGTTCCCAAGGGTAGAGCCTATCATGAAGGTTCAACCTTCCCAAATGCTGGAGAGCAAATGCTCAAACCTATGACTTGAAGGAAGATATTCCATTTTTTTAAGGTATTCCATTTAAACTACCACAGATCTCCAGTTTCATTATTCCTACAAAGGAAGCTTTTAATTAAAGTCTGCTCTCTTGTTTAGTGGTCTAGTCACTAACAGCATACAGAAACCATTCCTTTGGTCACACTAATGTGATTGGGCAATGGATCACAAAGTAGGATCGATCGGTCAGAGGCTGAATCAACATAGGAAAGACCAAGCTCCATGAGGAGTGATGGCACCGTGTTTGTCCTAGAGATTTTTGGAGCTCTTATTTAGTATGGACTCTTGGTTAAATCTAACCACTGAATAAATGATTTTCCTTGAGTTTTCTTGCCAGAATACTTAAGGATTTTGAAATTCTACTTGTTCTGGGTCTCCTGAATCTGACTTTGGATGAGGAACATCAAAGAGGCGCCCCATTTCCTTCTGACCTTCTAGAGCTTCCACAAGGCCAATAATAATTGCCAACTTTTCATGGGGGAAAGGGAACCTGGGGTGGATAGATCCTGCAACACTATCAACTATGTTGGCAAGAACTAGAAAAGGTTATACATACCATCTCTCAGCCTGGGTTGCTAAAAATATAAATGAATTTTTTTAAGCATGTGGTCTTAACTTGATGCATGAAGAATCGTGTGTAACTGATATTTACTAACACTGGCTGACAGGCCTTAGGGTCACATTCTTCTGATAGTTTCTTAGACCAACACTACTTATAAAACCAACAGCCTCAACTTAGAAACTGGCAGCCTTTAAATTGGGCAACCTTAAAAAAAAGAAAAAAAAAGGGGGGGGCTTCAATATAGTGGAAAGTGTGTGACCAGCAGGGTAATGCCAAAATCCCAGAACTGATCAGGAGGCTTCAGCTGCCAGACTGTTGGCATAAATCATGAACCATCATGAAGCCGTGTGAGGGAAGGACTTTCAGCTGTGGGTGGATACGGTGGTTATAAATGAATCAGCCTTAAATCCCTCTAAATCCTTACAGTGAAAATCCATTTTTCATGGCCCAGAGACCAAACATTCAAACACAGGGCATTTTGAGTCTTAGATAATCTATCTAGATATAACCAACTTCATTTGCGACAATTATGGATGGCTGCATTTAATGAACTCAACGCTGCAGCCACACTGAGCATTGGTCATGTAACTTTCCCCAACTCACCAGCTCCACTGCAATTATCCTCTGTTCCAATAAAGGCTTCCCTACTGGTTCAAATATTATTTATTTTATTCTAGTCAAGTAACACATCTTCCATTAAATCTTCTTGGGTGAGAATTAATCTCTTCCTTCTCTGAACTTTACCTTGTATTAAATTATATCCATAAGAATACAAGTCTTGTGTTGACAACTAGACTGTAAACCCCTCAGGGGTTTAGAGAAGAGACACCATCTACTGCAAAGCCCACAAGGAGGACTTATGGACTAAGCTGGATTCTAGTCTCGGTGTGACCATCATGTCACATACATATATTATTTATTCTATTTTTATTAATAAAACAATAATAAGAATTGAGGTTAGATCCAAAATATGATTCAGGTTCGTACTCTGAACTACAACAGCAGTAGTCAAAGTTAATTCTATATAATATATTGTATGAGATGTGGGCCTAGATCAGAAATAAGGAGGAAATGCTCTCAACTTCTCTCTAATTCTAAGAGCACTCTGCAGTCTCAATCTTACTCTCAAAACTAAAGTAGAATTTTGGTTGAATAAATTCATAGAAAACAAATCTTTTAAGATTTAATGACCTAATAACTAAAACAGCCTTCCCCCAAAGAAGGGTTTTGTTATTATTTTGCATTTTTGGGTTTTTCACTTAGAAATTACCGTTTGATAACTAATAATAAACTTTTTAATGCTGTTTTGGTTTGCCTCCAATTTCAGCATGTCTGAAATGACAAACCAAGAACGTCATATTTATCATCTCAGATCTTTGCTTCAACCTCACCAAGCAGTTTTTTTTTGTAATTATGAACTTTACTTTTTGTATGAACAAATCTTGTTACTTATTTTATACTTATATCTGTTTTTCCCCTGCCCCTCATTCCGCAGAGGACCCTCCTCAGTGGGGTTACCCGTATTCACCATGTGGTTATGAATGCATCAGTCAGTCTCTGGGGTAGGGGAAGCAATGCCTTTCCACCCTATGGCTCTTATACTCTTTCCGCCCCCACACAATGTTCCCTGAGCCTTGATAAGTGTATTATAGCTCTACTTCAGTGCTGAGCTCTGTGCAACCTCTGGATTTGGGTTTTGAGGGGTTTTGAATGTCCTCGGTGTCTACTGACATCTCCCTGAAGCTAGCTGCCAGGCTAGCAGTGAGAGCAGCACTCGTGTTGGAATTACCATTTCCTGTTTGCAATATCTCCTGGGCCCTGGCAGGTATGACAGAGGTGGCATGTATTGCGCTAGGCAGTCAGCTCTTTTTTTTCTTACAATATTCATTTTCCTTATTTGGCGTAATGTGTTGATTATTTTCATCATTATCAAATGTGCAAAGAGTTCTGGGTATACAGCAAGTGCTCAGTGAATACACATTGTCTTTTCTTTCCAAACAAATTCCCAAGAGCTGACTGAAGTTAGAGCACATAAGAGGTAGTGCTAAGAAAGGGATGAATCATTTTCTCTAAACTTGTTTTAATCTTAAACCTTGAACATTACTCCAGGCCCAGGCCATGTTAAAAACAGAACTTTAATGTCACAACACAAGTGAAAGTCTGGTATCATACTGATGTGATGGATCTAATTTCTTATGGAATTGGCTCTGTAATAACATTTTATATTCTTAATAATGCTCTGCTCTAAATATTGACAGTGAATAGACACATGGGAGGCAAAGGGATGAGAAAAAATACGAAGAATATTAGCCTTTTTCCCAAAAGGTTCAATAATTTTCTGATAAGAGAAAAGAGTAAGTTTCTGGGGAAATTCTGAATTGATCTTCAGTGAAGAGGTGAAGACTTTAAGTCGAGTAAGATGCATTCAAGTCTGTGTGTTTGTACCCCATACGTGCTAATGTTCTTATGTGAATGGATATGGCCAACTACCCAAAATTTAGTAAAATTTAAGCCTCAAGGACTTCCTGAAAGAGAGTCATGGAGTCAATCCTGATTAACCTCATAGGCCAGACAAGGCAAAGTGGATGGGGTGGAGTGAGCTGATTGGCTAGCAGGATGATGGGAGAACTACCCTATAGCTTTCCCTAAGAAAACAAATTTACTGGGCCTTCATAAAACTGGTGCTGATTCTAAGGGCATCTACACATGTTCTGTTCCTGAAATAGTTCTACTGCAAAATGCTTGCACATCCTGGATGCAAGCGTCTTAAAGTAAAAAAAAAAATTATAAACACAACACCTCTTCCCTCATCCTTTTTGTATAAAGTCTAGACTATGGCAAGTGTTATTTTAATTACAATTTAACATCAACAGCTCTAGGTTGTCCCAACACTTACACATTTAAATATCAGTTTCTTTGACTCTGTCTTTAATATTGTAACTTAAATATCTAACCATGACTACAATTTATCTTAGGTTATAAATTATGATGGAAGGCTGTCTGCACAAAAGTGCATGATTGTACTCTAACAACCTACATTACATAAAATTAACGTGCAATAAATTACTTCTGTAATGATGTATAACATTGACATCTGTATTTAACCTTGAGGGTGAGAGGAATCTGTGGAAACTTCAGTAGTTACACACACATGCACACACATACACACTTTCCTTTCCATGCTCCCTTTCTCTTACTTAAAAAGCTTGTCTCCAGAATATACACTGAATGAATTCACCTTCCAGTCATTAGCAACCATTTTAACATGGGGGTTAATTTTCACCGTGTGAAAGAATTTCTTGAGAAGCATGGCAATAGCTACATTTGCCCCTCAACCCCCCCCCACAAAAATTTTTTTCCCTCTGAGTAGACTTGGGTAAGGCCCAAGAATTCTTTTTCCCTCCAGTGCTGAGGATCAAGCACAGGGCATCACCCATGCCAGCCACACTGCCACTGAGCTATCATTCTGGCGTTTTATATTATTCTGTTGCAGATTGCATCCTGGGAAACAAGGAGGTGTTTCTCCGAAATATTATTTTAGAATTTTCCATTACTGCCTAAGAAGAAGACTGATCATTTAATTTATATAACTTAATTTTGAACTTTGAGGACAGACCAGAGCAACACAAATCACTTCCTCTGGTTGTTCAAAGTAGCTCTAGGGAGGGCATCGTGTGTTTGAAAGTGTCACCTACTGGTCACGTTGAGGTACTTCAACACAGCTCTACTAGGTACCCAATGGCTGGGACTGTGGAAATCACCTAAAAAGCTGGGACAGAGGAACATCATTTTCTTTTGTTTGTTTGTTTAATATTCTTCACAGAGTTTCTATTAAAAGCTTGAGCCAATAATCAAAAGTGCACCAATAACTCATACCATTCAATATATAGAAAGCATTTCACCCAAGCAAAGAAACTATGAATGTGATTACTACAGACTCAATGTTACAAAAGCTTGAAGTTTCCCATGAAATTCAAGTTAAAAGGTATTACAGCAGTGCTGTCATTTGAAAAATAAACTGACTGTGACAGCCTAGGATATTATATTTTTCTTCACAAAGGATCTACTGGAATTCAAATATTACTTTGCTTATCATTGACAACTCATCTAGAACAGTAGAAGAGAACTGTTAACAAAGGGATGTTTAAATGCAAAAGATTCAGAGACTTATGAAAGAAAATAAATAAATAAATAAATACGAAAACTCAAAGCAGTGGAGATTAATTTAATTTGGTTACTTCCCTGGAAAGTGCTCAGAATGATGGGACTATGAAGGCGAAAAAAAGATCGATTCTTATTTAAAGCAACTGACAGCCATTGAAATTGAAATGTTCATATGAAAGAGAAAACCATTAAAAACTGTAGGTGATTTGACAATCCCACTTTTCTTCAGTTCATTGTGTTATTTTTAGGCAATATAAAGTGTCTAGCAGGTCAGTTGGCAAATTTAAAAATCTCTTGATGTTTAAAAACAAAGTATATGAATGGATGTTTTGTAGGTTGGAAAATCTGGGGAGATTTGATAATGCAAAATTCAGAGCAATGTTTGCTGAACCTCTGCTAGTTCAATTATCAAGATGGGGCCTAGGCAGGCCTACAGTTCCATTGAAGAGGCACTTTTCTTTCTTAACACTACACGTTCAAGTTTCTATAGAAAGCACTTAAATAAAGGGAAAAAAATAAAATGTTTCTTAATATTATGCAACACAAAATTCACAATGGAATACCAGGCACTTCAATACCATATAGATCATTTAATGGAAAATCATACAACTACAGTTTGGTAATACTTAAATCATTTTCCATGGTATGACTTTAAAGCTATCCATTTATTGCGTAGAAGTACGCAATAGGTATATGTTGTAGTTAGCTTTTGTTGCTGTGATAAAGAACCCAACCAAAAGCTGCTTGTAGAGGAATGGGTTTATTTTGGCTTATGGACTCCAGAGGAAGCTCTATGATGGTAGGGGATCAGCTTGAAATAGTTAAACCAACCATTGTTCTCCAAGTAAGGGAAGCAATTTGTACCAGACCAAGACTAGGTCATGACTATGTTATGTTACGTTTACTGTAAGTTTCAAAAACTGGGTCTTGCCCAAGAGATAATTATTTCTGAGAACTAAAAAATATTTTCAAAATGGGTAGGGTACTGACTGGTAAATAACTAACTGCTTTTTCTGCTTCTGTACACAAGCTTGCTATTTCTACACAGTGAAGGACGTGGTTTTTTTTCTTTATAAGCACTAAGCTACCAGAAATGGCTGCTGACTCTCCTGCGGCTGGTCATCCGAATAAAGTTTCCCTTTTACTCTCCAGACCTTTCAGTGTCTATTTGATTTTGGGTCTGGGGTCGTGCTCCATTTCAAACTGCCATCAGCCGGGGATCAAGCATTGTGGGGGACACCTGGATCAAACCATCACAGTATACATCTGTATTGAACCAAAAAAAAAAAAAATCTTGCTATTCTTAGAATGGTCTTATTCTTTTTGCTTTTCAGTGGAATCTGATCCTCCAGCCCTAAATAGTAAGTAAATAAATAGTAATTGAACCCTTTAAGAAAGAAGAATGTGTCACAGAAATGGATACATCTCACCTTCCAACTCTGTGTCCATCCCTTGCATCTAGATAGGAACTATGTTGGTTGGAAGCAAATCTCCCCAACACTCTCAGGTTTGAATCAGAGAAGTGAATTCGATCAAAGTGGTTCCTTTGACAAGGGTAAGATATTGGACGCCGGGACAAGGCTTGAGATGGCAAAATGAGGAGATGGAGCAGGAAGAAAAGAAAGAAGAGAGACATAGAAGACGGGATCATGACACCATGTGAGCTCGGAAGCCATCTGTCCTAGTTAGCCATGCAGCTGGGATGAATCTCCAAACAAGGCACAATTTTGGGGAGGAAAGTATTTATTGAAATAACAGATCCAGGGGAAGTTCCAAAAATGAAGGAAAAGGCTGGGCCCCTTTTCACAGATCCAAGCAGAGAGACAGAGGCCCAGCACTTCCAAATGCCAGCAAGCACACTCTCATGCTGTAACTCCAAAACAGCAGGAATGCCAGACTTGAGCTCTGGCTGCTCTTTGCATATGTATCGCTAGAATTTTGCATCTAATTTAGAAATACCTCAGGGCCAGACCCCAGGATGCCAGGCCTAAGTGACACCTCCTCCAGCCAGAAGGCTGGAGACAATTCACAATTACAATAAACCTTTGATTCTATTCAAACTACCACACCATCCATACCTAAGACTTGATTGTTTTAATATTTTGAACCAAAATATCTAACCTACTATTTGGTCCATTGTTTATTTGCATAAAACAGTCTGAATTACCTACATGCCACTTATAACTGAATGAATTCTTGGGAATTCAAACATGGATCATCTTGTACTAGTACAGGGTCATATCAGACACTTGAAATTTTATGAGATCATACATAATGAAAATAAAATTTGGCTAGAAATCCTGAGTTTTCTAGCTTAGTGCTTAAATCCTTAGCCAGGGAAGTAGAATTCTGTATGATCTGCCCCCCCTCATATTTCTAGTGCCATGGCCCAGCTCACTGTTGCCTGTTTTCTAAGATCCTTTCACACTGCTCTTCAAACACACCTTCTCTCTGAGCCCCTTTATATTGCTCATGGCATACCCCGGGCATGAAAGACAGCCTCCAGCTCTGCTCAGTCTCCAAGCTGTCTTTCAAATCCAAGTTTAAATATCACTTCCTCTGTGAAGCTTTCTCCAATCTTCTGGCCAGTCATAACCATTCTTCCTCTTATTCCAAGGAATACATGTGAGTAACCTTTCCTGCACTTCTGAGAAAAACACAAAGGTCATTTTTAATGCTACTGAGCACTGGTATTGTTTTGCTTGCTTTTATTTATGTCATGTGTCTGTGTGCCATCGTTACCTGACTGTGATTATTTTGAGGTAAGAAACCCGGCAAAATAAATACTAGTCAATTCATATCAGGCATGAATTAGTCATTTGACTTTTTTCTCACAAAACCAAAGCTGTAGTTGGATGTGGCCATGCATGCCAATAATCCCAGTCCTGTATGAAGCTGAGGCTGGCTGGTCCACCAGTCTTTTAAAAAAAAGAAAGAAAGAAAGCAGCTCTGGGTTCAGTGAAAGACTCTGTCTCAAGTAAAGCCGATGAGTGATGGAGAGAAACACTCGGTATTCTCCTCTGACCTCTGCACTTGTGCATGCATCAGCACTCATATGTGTATATGCCCCATACCCACACCACACATATTACACACCACATATGCACACAGGTTAAAAATGACTAAAATGCTGGGGATGTACAGAATATCAGGCCAGCCTAGACAGCATGAGATCTCGTCTCAAAACAAAACAAAATCCAAAGCCCACAAAATTTAAGCAATGTACCCATGTCAAGTGTAGCTAACTTGGAGGCAGGAATTCATAAGATAATATCTTAGAATATTTACTTAAACAACCTGGTAAAGATGAATGGAGCTGAAAATTTAAAGGGGAAGGTGTTCACAAACACCAATCAAGAAACATTACAAGTCAGAGGCTGCAGGAAAGGCTGTGGGAGTTGAAAATGAATAAGATGGATCACAGAGTACATGTTAAAGCTGAAAAATTATATCTATTCTGCTAAAGGGGATGACCCTAAACAGACCTCACAAGACCTCACCACCAATGCAATTAATACAATAAATACACCTACACGCAGAAACACACACACACACACACACACACACATTTGAGGAGGGTGGGATATTATGGTGACAAAGACCATCACAAGAGGTCACAAATTTGACTATCTCCAGAAGCAAAACAGACAATGTAAGTGAGGAGAGAGGGCTTTAGGGAGGAATTATGAATGTCAATGCAAAATGATGATTGCCCTCAGTTTTAGGAGGAAATAGGCAATGACAGGAATCATAGATAACCATAAACGAACACACCATTGCTACTGCATTCCAGCCATTATTTCCATGTGAGAATTCAGGTTGAAAGTTTTCCAAGAAACACTGAAGATTCATATTTTGGGGGCCGGGGAGATGGATTGACATTTGAAGGTGCTTGCCTGAAAACCCCAACCACTCACCTAAAGCTGGATAGGTATTTGTTTTCAGCAACGAGACTCTGATGTGGATAAACACACACACACACACACACACACACACATGCACACGCACACGCACACGCACGCACACACACGCACATGCAAATAAGTCAAATTTTAGAGTCACATTTTAGGTGAATTTTCTATTATTAAATATTAGCCAACTTAATAAAAGTTTCAGAATAATGGGCAGTGCAAATCAACACACTTGACAAAATTCAAATGTATAGCCTCTGCAGTATAAAGTAAGAATGTGAATCCCATAACCTTTGAGTCACAAAGCATTTAAGCTCCCATGATCCTCTCTAATGGGTTGACTATGAAATGCCCTAGAATGAGCTGAGTGAGGGGTACGTAGGAATACTGAACCCTTACATAGTCTCATAGGTTTATCAACTATTTCCTCATGCAGTCTCTCAGTTGATCCTAAGAAAAAGATAATACTATATCCACTTCTTGATTAGCCTCACAGCAGGACATGAAGAGAGCCGAAGGGAGTAGGTACCGTGAGTGGCCCACACCTTTTCCTGCATCAAGGCTAATATTTACTGAGCACTGTTTATGAGGTAGACTCATCCAGCTCCTTTCTTCCCTGCTACCACAGGGGGAACAAAGCTAACAAGGTGTCAGAGAGTATTCATTCTCCTTCTATCTACCATGTATTTAGAGCACTTCATAAATTGTTCAGGTTGTAGGCTGCCTGTGAACCAGCATGCTCTTTGCACATGGAAGACTGAGTCCAATGGGAGACAACTAAATAGAGGCAACTGTGGGTTACATGAGATGCTACACCTTCAACTAGATCGCAGTGTGGACAAGTGGTAGTTGATAACAAAGAAAAGGCCAAAGTCTCAGCCCCAGAAGCACAACATTACTGCATTACCCTGCATGAATGGACTGAGTAAGATTGCCTATATTTCACATCAGCCCCCTGATCAGCACAAGGAGCAGCAAGAGATTATTAAGGGGGCACAACTCAAGAGCGTTAGCATCTGACATACCCAACCTGTGCCAGTGAAGGTGGGTGGTCAGGTATACTGCTCATCAGGGGTCCCCTCCTTCACTGAGAAGTGACTCTTCAATTCTAGACTTTCTCATGGCCCCACATTCTAGAGTTTGAAACCTCTATCATTTTCCCTTCACCTCAGCAGCAGTATCCAATCCTAAACACAAGAGACAGACAGATGAGTTGAACCAGCATGATGCTTTGAATGGCTTTACTCATGACTCAGGCTCTCTAGAAGATGGCAGCCCCCCTGGCAGTCTTCCCAAGACTTGCTGATCTCTAAAGACAATTGAATTCAGAAATCCTACTCTGGGCACTCTCCAGCTCTCATACCAGGTACCACTCATAGGTCAGAATAATGGTTCCCCACAGTCTAGCCCAACTCCTTATTCACACCTGGATCTGTGCATTTTCTGAGAAAACTCTCTAATGTAGGCCAACCCCCATCTCCACTGCCACCTCCATCTTGATCTTTCACTTTGCACTGGGTTCTCCAGCCCTGCCTTGTAAGCTCTGTCCCAGGCTTCCTGGTTCTCATCCTCTATTTTGTGGGTAGGATGTAAACACCTTTGGCTGACTATTATGTACTGATATAAACCATGCTTTACCATAATATTCAAATTATTTCATTCACGTTGGTCTTGGTTTTTGTGATAGCATCTCAATTTTCAATATGTTTTGGACAGAAATTTTATATCTTTGACCACTCACTGGTTATACTAAACACATTGTTGTGCCAGGAACCTGGAGGCTCTGAAATGTAGACTGCTAATCTTGGAACGGTAAAAGTGTCTGGCACTCAAAAGACTCCAGAAGTTTCTATGTCTCCTTACTTGAATTTTAAGTATTTTTGTTCCAATTATCTTTCCTTATTGACCCACTTTTCCTTAAATCTAACCCATGGCTCTTTTACTGGCATTTTTTCTTTGTTTCAGACAAATCAATTGATATTTAAATAATATTTGTGTAGAGTCTGTCTTTTTACAAATTCCATGATGGAAAGCAGATTCTAGGAAATCTATATCTTTTTGGCCTCACTCTTGTTGACTGGCAGATAAGCCAAGGGGTTCCCTTCACCAAGCGAAATGGGAAAATGCCCAGATTTCATGCAAGAACTCTGTGATGGGGAAGTAACAAAGCAGGCATCCCTTCATGTTGGGCACTGCTTGTTGGTATTGCTAAATGGGACACGGAGGACAAAGGCTTAAGAGGGTGTTGGAGAATGAGGTTTTGAAGCCCCCATCAAATCCGGTAGGCATTTCCCTATCTCCACCCTCAACCCTAAAACTCTTGACCCCCTAAGCAAGCCACAGGAACCCAGCGTTCTCACCTCAGCATGACAAATTTCTCTGTAGGCATCCCCATTGGACCGTGGCTAGAATCATGTATTTCCCGCTGCTCAGCCCCCCCCCCCCAATTATACAAATTAGGTATTCACAGGTTGTCTGCACTCACCTATCCTTTTGCAGGATGTGAACTCACCACCCTGCCTGACCAATCCCCTTGCCCTCCCCTGCTCCTCATCCTCCCGGCTTCTTTTCTTTATAAATGTAAGCTCTCCCCATTCAATAAATGACATATGGATACACGATACACATCTGCTCGCATCTGTGTCCCCAAGAGCGTCCTCTCGTCTACCCCCAGCTCTGTGGAACCGCCCTGAGACAGCAAAGCAGGGGCCCGTGGCTGCAGCTTCCAACCGGCTTCTCTCTCTGGCGGCTGACGGCACCACCCAGGGGAGAAATGACACCTTCACAGTTAAGACGTCTACACCCTGTTAGCTAACGGGACAATAGCTATCTTCAGATATGAAAAATCAGCCTCTTTTTTCTCATTCTTTCTTCCAGCATGATCTCTCCTATTCCCATGCTCCAAACCCAATAGAATGACAAAGACTGCTCTTCAGTCCTGCATGCCAAACACTTAGCCCAATGCCAATCTAGCTAAGTAATCTATAACCTTAGCATGCCAACCTGGGTAAAGGGAAACCACCCGAGGCTTCATCACCTTTCTCAGTCCTTACTACAGAGCATATTCCTTGGAATATAACTTTTTATCCTCTACTGAACCACCATCATGGAAATGCCTCTGAACTCTGAAGAAAAAGCACAAGGGAATTTGTTCCAATCTTCATTAAAGATCACCAGGTATTCATGAGGCTTCTGGGCCAGGATGCATGTCTGTGCAAATACAAGACTGGGTCTTTCTTGTTTCAGCATCGTTATCAGTCACACGGGGCTGGTACACTGCATGCATTCAATAACGTTTGTGGCAAGAAGCATAGGAACTCTTCCAGAAGAATGTGGGAACCAAGGCCTCGGGACTGCAGCTTTGCACATTTAAGAAGTAGGAAACATGAAATGTAGATAACTGTCACCAATAGTGGAAAAGCACAGCAGTCAGACAGGGGGCAAGGCTGGTTCATGGAGACTGATAAGCCAGCCAGTCATGTGGGAAGCAAAGAAACCCAGACAGACCCTTTTCCTGAGCTTTGGGAGATCTGTGTTTTTCCTCACACCTCTAAGTCTCTGCTCCCCAACTGTGTTCTAGGAAAAGCCTCCAACAAAACTCAACACGTGATATGAGCTAGTTCATCATCAAGCCCCTTCTGTATATCACACATTTTGCCAAATATATGGTATCTTTAATTACATTAACCATTAATAAAGATGACCCTAAAGGGCTAAAGTGTAACAATGAGCCTAATAGTCAGAATTTAATGCAGGTTTAGGGACATTCTTCTATTCTTTCCCCTGCACAGAAATGTAAAGCCTTTTGTAATTAGTTTACTAATCAGTGAAATACAATACATTTATGTCCATGTAAGTACATAGAACCCAGTTTAAGTCATTTTTACAATAATAAAGGTGTCATGGCTGCTCCTTTGCTTTTGAGTGACACGCGAAAGGTGATGACTATGTCTCTCATTGAAAGATGCGCATGCGTGATCACACAGGCATCCCTTTCAATTGCACAGCTCTGCCAGAAGGTGATGTGCTTTGTGGTACAGGCTTTGGGAACATGAAAAGGGAGGAGAGCTCCAAAGCTTGTCTAGAGCTGTATACTTTTAAAATTAGGACTTGATTTTCCTGGCCACAACTAAAGAACATGATTTAACATGTGGTTTGTGTATTCTAGATAATTTGACTAATAAAGCCCCAGCAACATCGTGTGTATTCAAGCTATTAGAGCACATTTAAGTTCAGTGTTAAAAAATGTAATAATTATGTTGGTGCTTCCATAAGTTATAATTGCCTCTTGTATGATTACTGATAATTTCAGGTAATTGTCAGCAAAGTGAAGGAGCTTTCTGTGGTCCCACAGTAGAGAATACTCTAGGGAAGACATTACAGAATCAGGAGTGGAGCTGAAGAAAGGGAATGTAAGCTCATTCAGAGTATAACTTGCTTTATTCCCTAAAATAAATACCATATTAAGCTACAATGATTTAATTACCTCATGACAAACAAACTGAAATAGTTCTCTAGCTATGAGCAGGGAAAAAAGTAGATATAAAATATTTATCTTCAAATTCTGGACTTTTCAGAAAATGTATTTTAATCATTTTGACACCCACTTGAACATTATTGCACCTGACCTGTCTAAACTGGCAAGCATAGCAAGCTGTATGAATGTGAGATACTTCAAAACATTGTCATCACATCTGCCAGAGAAGGAAGGAGTCCCTTAACATAGCACATCAATTCCCCCCCCCCCCCACTTCTTAGGTTAAGGATGAAGGAAGTAAAAAATAAGTATTAAAAACAGAAATGTTCAGTGAACTCTAGATACTGCCATATTTGATCCAAGAGTTAGCTGTTTCTGAAAACATTCACCACCCCCATCTGAGAAGATACCAGATAAAGTGTTAAAGGACTAAATGCTTAGAAAAAGTAGTCAGAAAACCAAGAGGTTTATGTTTCTTTTCTGGGAGACTCATCAATAAGATACCTAAAGACATTCGCCTAGATTTTTGCTTTATCCAAATATCAAAAGGTCAGAGTGGCTCAATTTACTGTTTCTTATACAAACTTTTTTTTTCATTGATTTAGAAAGGAGAAGAGTAAAAAGACAGTAAAACTCCAATCAGCCCGAGAGAAAGGTTAAAGTCATTCTTTTTTATATCCACTCTGGGTACTGATCCATAAAAAATAATTAGGACAAGGGTAAACCTATTATGTGGTACAGATTTTTCATCGGTCGTCAATCAGTATTGGCTCAGGTACTAAAGATTTGTTGGACTCTGTGTAGATTTATAATTAAAATGTACATGTATACATTTCTCTTCCTTCAGTCATCTAGACTATGCCTGTAAGAATGCTTGCTGGATTCTTCCCCTTCGGTCCAAAATAGCATCTTTGTGCATGCTGATCTGAAAATTGTAGTATTTCCCCCACTCCGCTCCATTCTGCTTTGTGCATTGACCACTTCTCCACACATTTCTAAACCTCCATCAGGCAGCTGTTATCTCTACCCAGCACTCACTGTCTGTCACATTTCCCCTGATCCTCCCTTTGAGCTAAGCGCCTTTAACACCAGCTGCCATGTCTATTTCCTTCATCCCTTTTCTGAACGGAGGTGGCTGAGCACAGGTCTCTCCTCGGCTGCTGAAGGATTTTGTATTAGAGACCTGTCAGAGCTGGTCAGAAGGAGGCTGCATTTAAAATCATTTCTCTCATTGAGAGATAAGTGCTCCCTGTCATTTATTCTTCCATTCCTGCTTTTACCTTTCACACTGCTTTCATATTTATCCTCCTGCCACCTGCGTACTTGACAATGCTGTTGCGGATAGTGTTATAGGACCAGATATGCACACATAGGGTTGAAGTGACTGATGCGTGACCTTCAGACACACATCCGGGCTTCCACCCAGACCGGGCTCTACTGCTGATCCCTATCCAGGCCTTTACTTTCCTTAATGGTAATAATAATAATGCTAAGTGATAAGGCCAAGAATTTATTAAGCTTCTTTCTTCCCAGGTAATTAAATGTCATACCCCTGTAGCCACCTCATTTTGTTGGCATCCAGCCAGACTCAAGCTTTCCTCTTTCACTGTACAGAATGCTTTTTTTTTTTTTTTTGCTTAGTTTTTCAAGTTCACATTGGATTACTCAACAGGGAATGTTACAGGGAGTCAGTATACACATTTGTATACTGATAAAACACATTTTGCCCAGAAAAATATTGGTTAAAAAACAAGGTCTGTAGCATATAAGGTAACTGATATACCTAAAGGTAAATTGTGAGCCTTTGAGGTTAAAAATTATATCTTCCTGTATCTTACAGTATCAAGTACAATAGGGGAAGCATAGTAAAAGATCTTTGGTTGTCTGAGCCTTTCTCTCTCTCTCTCTCTCTCTCTCTCTCTCTCTCTCTCTCTCTCTCTCTCTCTAACACACAAACAGAGTGAGGGAGGGAAGGAACAAAGAGAACTCAAATCAGAGTATAAAAATTGATAGAATCCAAATACATCAACCAACTTGATTTCAGTTCAAGCTACAAGAGGCCATTGTTAATGGCAGGGTGGGCAAGGGAAAAGGTATTTCCAGCAATATTTTGGGAGACTCAATTACTTCAAGGCTAAGCTTACAGTAACAGGAACTCATGTGCCAAGCTAAATTAAAAATGAATGGTCCCATAGAAAGACATAGGCGACTTGCAATAGGAAATAATACTAAATGAGCACACTTCATCAATAAGCATGACCTTTAACGAAGTTCCCATTAAAGAGAAACAGAAAGGAATCATTTCACAAGAAAAGAGACACCTTTTCGCAAAGTTGCTGTGAACTTTTTCTCTCCTGGTGACAATGCAAGATTAAGGACTTAATAACCAACTTAATTGTGAGTCTTGTCGGCACAGCTTTCCTAATTTGTTATCTTGAAAAACAAAGCTATCGTGAACAAACCCAGCTCAGCTTGATGGAACAAGCAGCTTGTAACTTTGCTTTTATTTACCTGAATTAAAAACAAACAAAGGAAGACAGAGAGTTGCTCCTGAGGATACCAACAAATAACCATGTTAAGACCAGACTGAAAGACAGATTATTCTGGTGTAAAGACATTTTATACAAACCCACATGGTGGATTTGTTAGGATCGCTCTACTTAATAAGATACACAATGTTCCTGGCTGCTTTGGTCCTTGGGGGTCATTCCAATATTTGATATTTCTACAGCTGAAAATGCAATTTTATAAGGCTTTACAAAATGTACTTTTTAGACAGATATCTAACTCATAAAACATTTTATACCTGAAAATAGTTGGCCCAACTGAACTGAAGGGGTGCACACATAACATGTGTGTACTCAGATGCAAAAAAAAGTTTTAAAATGAGCTTTCTGATTCACAAAGCTTTCCAAAACTGCTGACTTGACACATGGTTTATTGAAGTTTGCTGGGAGGGAGAAGAGAGAAATCTACCGTGGAAACAGAAGTTATTATTTGTTTGTGGACAAAAAGATACAGATCTGGTGATTGGTTCATTCTTGAAGTAGTCCATGAACTTGACAGTGGGCACTAATGTTCAAAAGGCTAAAACATGCATAATAAAAAGATTGTTTCCCATCACTAATTGTAATGGAGTACAGCACCTCCCTCATCTCATCTCAGCACTACTATATTTGTCTCAATTAATTACATATATAATTAAATTCTTAGCAAATAAAGCTACACTATATGACATACTTTACCTCTCCCTAATGCTGACAACACATCTACACCTCAACTTGGCATAAATCCAGCCCTTTCTACTCAGTACTTGAAAACACTATACCACTCTGCAACTGATCTCCTTTGAAATCCAGGGATTAACACACGAGGACTTCAGTGTCCTGGATGTCTACAGCAATGTACCAAACCAATCCTTTACCCACACCCTTTCAGCATCTACTACCCTCCATCCATCTGCACAGTTGAAACAGAAACTCCAATTTCAGCTACAGAACGGAGATTCCTAATCACCCTTCCCTCCTTACTTCTACCCACTGTTGTCCCTGGGCCCATTTCTTGTGCCTTCTCTTTTGTAACTGTGGGTGCTCTCTTAGGTCAGTCTGTCCAGGATGTGTCTACTCTTACTCCCCCTTACATGATCACAATAGCTTTCTAACTGGAACCCCTGTTTCCCTCTTATCCAGATGATCTACTCTAGAAAAACAGCCAGAGCAGTCCTTCATAAATGGTGTCAGATTATATTGCGATCCAGTGATGCCTGCTCAGGGCAAAGGCAAAAATGCTCACAGTGGCCTCATAGGCTTGACATGAGCTGTAATCCTTCTCCATTCTAGGATCATGTCTCCTGCAATCCTTTCTTCTGCCAAAGACACACTGATCCCTGGCTGTTTTCCCAGCACATCAAGCAAGCTTCACCTCCAGGAGTGTGTATGGTTTCTCTCTGTAGGTATGATTTTCCCTAAATACTTACATGGCTACCTCCTGCATTTCCTTCAGATCTCAGATCAAATGTCAGCCTGTTGGTGAGACCTTCCCTGGTCTCTCTCCATTATCTCTTATCTGTCCACTCAACCCTTCATTTTGCTTTGTAATACCTTCCCATAGCTGTTTCACCAGAGCACATTATACAGTTACTTGTTTGTTCATTGACTGAAACTTTTGTGAGGATGTGATATCAGAATAGACATTATTTCTATTCATCTGGGTCCCCGTACCCAAAGCAGTACCAGACCCATGGTAAAAGTTCTACATCAGACTCTTCTAATATAGCTCTTGTCATTAAAATAGATGCAAAACCCCACTGACATCCTTGTTTTCACATTTTTTTGGGATTCAATAAACTATTTCATGTCACTAGAACATGCCTTCAGCTTCCTTTTTAATGGTTGGATAATCTTGAAATGTTTGTAATTTTTCAAGAATGTCTTTGCCTTGTCCTACGCCACCTACTCTTCTGTATTCCCAAAATGGTTCATAGGAAAAGAGCTCTATGTACTTACACTCATGAATCCATTTGTTCTTATGCTCAAGGTATATGACTATTAACCCTGCTAAGAAACAGGGATGACCGAAATCTGTTGTCCCCAAGCTTCACCGACATCAAGGGAAGTTCATAAAATTGATGTTTGTAAATATTAAAGTATTAAATTACATTTTGTTGTAATTATGTTCTTCCCAAGACAGGTACAACTTATTTGTCCTATGTATAGAGATTAAATGTAAAGTAGCCATAGATAATAACTAATGCTTACTGGAAACTTATTAGCACTCTGATGCTTTGCATGCATTTCCTCATCTAAGCCTTTGAGCCATGTGAGGTAGACACTGTTAACTCTTTTGCAGTTGCAGAATCTGAGGTTTGATGGGTGAAGAATTTTGCCAAAGGACATGGGATGGTGAACTGCAGTACTCTTCCCCTGGCCCATCTAGCTCATGATATTAACAAGCCTTGGCAGGATTCACCAAGAACAAGAGGAGAGAAAAGCATCCCTCAGCTGGGTGCAGATCAGAATCACCTTTGATGTTCAAGTGCAGTCTTTGCTTTCACCTCTAGACACTGCTTTGCTGTCCTAGGATGGAGGGCCAGAATTTTGGATTTTTAACAGGTACCCTAGGTGATATGGACACAGCCAATTCACTGGTGGGATGAAGCAGACCATCAGCAGAGGACTATTATAGCCCCAGGCAGAGAGGGACAAGGAAGGGAGCAGCTGCCAGAAGGTGCAGAGGAGTTTTCTGCAACTATAAAGACAGCCAAGCAGGAGAATGATTGTTCTGCTGTGGTCAAAGGTAATGAGGCCAGAGGTCTTGGAAGCCTTGTTACAGGCCACATAGAACAGCCTTCTGAAGCACTAGGCAAAACAGAGAAAGACAAAAGCATACTGACCTGATGGGCTGAAAGCATTCCTCAGAGAAGACATTTGAACTGTGCAAGGGATTTCAAGCAAACATCTAAATGTGCTCTTTGAACACATCTTTACTGTCAACTGTGAACCTATATGTTGTGGTTGGAGTGTGAGCTATTCCCACAAGCTGTGCTTGAATTTAGTCACCGGCTAATGGGGCTATTTTGAAAGGTTATAGGACCTTTAAGATAATAGGCCTGGCTGGAGTGATGGGTCACTGTAGGACAAGCAATGGCCTTGCTTCTCACTGACTTCTCCACTTCCTGAGTCACCAAGATGAGAGCAAGTAACATCACATTCCTGCTGCCATGGGATACTCAGTCTATCATCATGCCTTCCCCACCATGATGAACTGTGTCCCCTCAAACTGTGAGCCAGAATAAATCGTTCCTCCCTTACGATGCTTCTTGTTAAGTACTTAGGGAAAGTAACCAATATGCCAGGTAGTCATCTGCTTTGTGGGAAACATGCAAACTGACTGAGCCACACTGTACTATGTATTGCTCTGCAATCCTAGTCACTGCTCAGCACCTGTGCACTAACCATACTCCCAGAGGGACTCCCTTTCCCTCTTTCCCAATCACTGAAATCCTTTCTTCTCTCAACTGGAGATCCTAGAGCCCTTGACTTTTTCATTCTTGCCACTACCAGAGCTTGAAGGTACACTGTCTTTGCCTGGATCACTGCAGGAACCTCTTATTTGGACACTGTGCTTCCAGGATCAACACTTAAAACTGATCTCTTCAGAGCTGCCAAAAACCATTCTTATCAAGACACAAACCTGATCACACTTCTCCAGGCTTAGCATCCACCAAAGCTCCTCACAGCACACAGGTAAGGTGCAGATGCCAACTGTGAATGCAAAGTGTTTCCTTTATTTCTATTTCTAGGAGAGTTGGTTCATAAGGAAAGACAATGCTATCAACCCTTGGATATTTACCCTGGATCAAGCTTTTATTAATTCTGGCATTTCGTTTTCTCAGCCTTTACTACTCCTCTCCCCAACACGAAGAATAAATATCACATTGTTTCATCGCTTCCTATCCAGAGTTTTCCTATTCCATATTATCAGCCTAAATTCCATCCTTTCCCTGATGTGGTCTTTGAACTAGCTATTTATGAACTCACCCAACAGCTGTTTGTATGGGATCCAGCAGAGAAGCCTACAGGATTCTGACAGGCCTCACGGCCCCCAGAGCCTACAGCTGAGCAGTGCCAATCCTACATGCTGTTTCCAATCCGCCAGGTAACTTTTCCTTGAAGAGTCATGTGACAAATAAATTTCTTTCACAAATTCACACACCAAGCATACATATCTTCAGAGGTATAATGAAAGGTCCTTATCCACCACTTCTCACAAGGATAAACAGTACTAACTGAAGAGTTCTTGATTCCTCAACTATACATTCTAGCATAGGTTTCAAGGAAGAAACACACTAATAGGTCTCAAGGACCTATTCTGTGCCAAGCGTCTTCCTAACCAGCGTGCATTTGGTAACTGGCCTTCATATCAGTACCATATAAAATAAGTTAGTACAACAACACGCAAGGTAAACAATAATACAAGAAAATGCAAGCATCATCCTTCACTCATGATCTCTCTCTTCCTCAAAAGCCACTACCATCAAATTTGGCATGTATCACCACTACACTTTTCTTACATCAAAATATATATACATACATATAAGTAACTTTTATAAGTACTTTTTATCCTATGATTCTTATTTTTTTAAACAATAGAGCTTGGAGAGCTTCCCATAGCAGACTGTGGGGATCTGTGTCATTCAAATCCATCTGCATAATAGTCTACTGAATGGATATACTAAAACTGACTTAGCGACTCCCTTGCTGATAGACATTAGTTTATTTCAAACTTTCACTTTAATGGGTGTACCATCAGATTGTACTTTTCTACCAATAAAAATTGTTGCTAGTTTCTTAGGGGATAGAGAGGAGGGAACTGGGGGCACCATCACAAGATTTTCTTATACAATGTATCTAATTATTCATAATAAAAGTATTTTTTAAATGTGTAGAAATAAGAATCATGTTATACATACACACACATACACACACACACATATATATATATATATTTGTACATAATTAGAAATTTGTTGATTGGTTTCTAAAGTAGAATTGTTGGGTTTAAAAGTATATATATATATATATATATATATATATATATATTTGTGAAATTAGTACTAAAATAAAGCATAAAATTTAATAAAGAATACACTAATTAACAATAAACAAAAGTACTCCTTGTTCTATATTACTTGTCAGTACCAGATATATGTCTTAAATTTCTTTTGTTTATTCTATGCCAAGGAATCTCATTTAAAAATTAATTTGATTAACAACGAAGTTGAAGCTTTCTGTAAGCTTGTTGTCACATAAAATTTCTTCTCTGAACTGCCTATTTATTCCATTATTTTTTAAATCTATGTGTTAGTTTATTTTGTGATGTCATAAATATTTGTTTTACCAAGTATGACATAAATTCAATGTCTGCTATTTATGTCACAAATATCTTTTCCTGTGCTGTCATCTATGTTTAACTGTGCTCACGGTTACTTTTTAAAAATATTTTTATTATCCATAATTAGACACATTGTATGAGCAAATCTTATGATTTCCCTCCTCTGTGTCCCAAATCCACTGGGGATCTTCCTAGGTGGGCATACTGGATCAGTCCATGGGGTTATGAATTGTTCTAGAGGTAGCCAGTACCCCCACCCTTATGGGTATTGTTGCTGAGGGGGACGATGTCTCTGGATATTCTCCCCAACCATGGCTCTTACATTCTTTCAACCCCTTCTTCTGCTCAGTTCCCTGAGTCATGGTGGATGAGTTTTAAGTCTGCTTTATTGTGGCTTTTTAAAAGTTCAATTTTATGATGCTTAGGAAAGCCTGCCTCTCACGGTGCCTTCTGAAACTGCAAGGCTTTGTTTCAACATATATGAGTTATTACACATATAGAATTTATTTATATATAATATTAAATTAGCCATTGGCTTGTATTTTGTTTTTCTGAGATAAATGTTATTATCTCTATTTTGCAGATGAGAAAATAAAAACTCAGAAAAGTTAAGGAGGTAAAGAATGGCTTAACAAGGCCTGTAAACCTAATGATAGTGTTTAGCAAACCGAACCACTTCTCATGATACATCCCACATTAAAACATTATGCTCGGTACAAACAGTAAAAATGTCACTCACATCAGCTGCACTGCTTCAGTGGTGTGAAATGTCTTGGCACTGCCGATCATATATGGATATACCTGCCAAGATATGTTCTGTATTTGCTCAAAGATAGAATCACGAAGTCCAGGAATAGAATTCCATTATTATTCAGCAGGAACTAGCTGCTATCATGAAAATGAGAATCCCTCAAATTGACACATTCTCAAATGATGGTTCAATGTTCTCTTCACTGACCTGGAGCCTGACTGACAATACCCATAGAAGAGGAAAAGAGGAACTACTCTGGCTCCAGCTTCACCCACCATTCCCAGCAACTCCTGTCCCAAAGCAAACTATGTGGAGACACTGCTTTGGCATTTATTTATTGCTTCTACCTAATGGGGCGCAAAGTGGATACTTGGGGAGTCTTTCCATTTATAATGAATTTCTTTGTGAACCAGAGTCCTGGAGAAAGTGCTGATGACCACCTTGTTTGTGTTACAGGTGATTTCCTCATTTACACTGGACCAATCAGATTCTCTCTGTCCCGGAGTTTATAGTTGGGAATGAGGGAGTCATGTCTCATCACAAGGCTAAAAGTGAACTGTGTAAACTCAAGAGCTGTGGCTGCTCATTTGCTATCTCATGTTCTGGGACTCAGAAAAACAAATTGCAGGGTAGAAAAAAAATTGTTTAAAGGATGTATGCACAGAGAAGCAGAAACAAAGCTGGTTACAGAATATTATTTAAGTTGCTGGTGAAATCATTTTGGAGATCACACATTCAATAGGCATAGTGTACCTAATGTGCACCAGATTATTTTGGGTGACCTAAAACTATAAAAGGCTACTCCAGCCAGAAAATAAATTCTCCATTTTCTCTTAAGTTAACTGGCAAGCTTTCTTCTTTTACAATCAGAGACAACAGCTAACACTGGTGCATAGATGCCAGAATCCCCATATGTGAGATGTCTTACCTTTAAGAAAAATTATTTTCAAGCACAGAGAGAAAGAGAGAGAAGGGATATACCAGGGCCTCTTGCCACTGCAAAAGAACTCTAGATACACGTACCACTTTGTGTGCCTGGCTTTACGTTGGCACTGGAGATTTGAACACAGTCTGTTAGGCTTTGCAAGCAAGTGCCTTTAACCTTTAATGGCTGGATCATCTCTCCAGCCCCAGTCTTACCTTTGTAGTTGTTCCAGATGCCAGTTCCATTTCGTAGGTACTCACTCAACTGATGCTACCTGTGTCACTCATTTTATATATCTCCCCTGAAGGTGACTCCAAGTTCTTCCAGGGCAGTGGTTCTCGGCTGCCATGCGACAAGTCCCCAGTGTACTGTGACCAGTGATGAGGTCTGTCGTGAGTGATTTTTAATTATAATAAAATGCTAAAGTTGGCTAGCACTTTATGACTTCTTTTTTTCCTGAGCAGATTCAAGGACAAGCATTGAGCACTATGGCTTTACCTTGCTTCCTGAGTCACCTGTCAGGGTCACCTGCATTTACATATGCTTTTGAGTGGAAGAGAGACCTGATATAGGCAGAATGCAGGGAATTACACCCAATCCTGTCTGTGTGCATGGGGCTGTATTAGCTATGTGAGAAATCCTCCCTACTTTTTATCAAAGAAGGCGGAAATGTAAGGAGCTCAGAGACTGTCCTAGAATTCTAATGATATCCTCAATAAATGGTTGTTACTGATGCTGTGGGTGCTGCAGAAAATAACCTTTCTGCTTGGGTAAAAAAAGCAAATGAAGAGGTCAAAGGAAGATGAGAAAAGTGCTGTAAACATGTAACTTTTGGGCTTTATTCCTTTCTGATGGAAAACTGGCCTCTGTGAGGCCACAGAATCCTGGAGGGGCAATGTCACAGCATGTGACTTGAGCAAGTCCAATCAGGACCCATTGCTGAGATTTTCTTTATTTTCTTTAATCTCAGCTGGCAGAAATGTATAAGTCTAGAGCTACAGAGACCTCACTTTCCTAGAGAATAAAGATAAACCTGAGAAACTCCACACAGGACTGTGTCTAGGGACTATATGTGTGCTATTCACTTCATCCTTATGGCCCAGGAAGTATAGTGTTATTAAACCAACTTTTCTGATAGAATTAGGGCTCTGAGTTTAAGTCTTTGTCCAAGGAACACAACCACCAAAGTGAGAAACAGAGATGCCAATCCATGACTTTCTGGCTCTTAAGATGACCTTCTTTCCAGAAGGCACAAAATGTTTTATGAGTTTGTGGCCATACGAAACTTCCTCTCTGTGACCCCTTGGCCAAATCTTTGGGCATTGGCTGACTTTTATTCAGTGCTTTAAAAACTAGAGTCAGGTGTTAGGAGATGGCTCAGAAGTCAAAAGTGCTTCCTCCGCAAGCCTGAGGACCAGACTTATGATCCCTAGCACCCATGTAAACACTTGATTCCACAGTTCATGGAGCCAGATAGTCTGTGTCCACAGCCACTGAGGCAAAAACAGCAAAACGGGCCCTGCCTCAAACACAGTCAAAGGAAAGGACAAACACCCTGAGGTTGTCCTCTCGCCTCCTCATGCATGCTGTGGCCTGCACATACAATAATAAACATATATATATATATATACATATATATATACACACACATAAGTTTAAAAAATAAAATAAAGCTATAGGCCAAGCAAGCTTCATCTGCAATGGATCAGATAGTAAATATTTTAGGCTTAGCAGCATATATAATTGCTATTAAAACTACTGAAATCTGACACTACAGTGGAAAGATAATTATAGTTAAGAAGTGTGTATGTCTGTGCCAGGACAACTTTACTTACAAAATGGACAGAAA
Source organism: Zapus hudsonius (assembly GCA_004024765.1). Classification (NCBI taxonomy): domain Eukaryota; kingdom Metazoa; phylum Chordata; class Mammalia; order Rodentia; family Dipodidae; genus Zapus; species Zapus hudsonius. The sequence continues at coordinate 105,447 of PVHP010001132.1, forward strand.
GAGGCAAGACCTGATATTTTGGGGATAGATTGCTGTTCTGAGCTATTACTTGCATTGCACATAGATTTAAATTCCACATAGACTTACTCCATTTACTGAAAATTTAAATTTATTGATGTCACAGCACACACTCATTTCATTAAATGGAAAACAAAAACATACAACATACTAATTGATCATGGTGACAGATCGGTTAACTCCAGGGGATTTTGAGAATTTTTGTTTCTGGAGAAAACTGCCAAATAATCTCATTGAAAATAAACCAAAGAAATTTGAGGTGAGCAGATGACCTAGAAGGTAGACATATGGGAAGTCCATTTTATTCCACGACAGAACTATGAGATCAGTGAGAAATAGGCTACCTTGGCTGCATAGAAAATGAGACTTTCATTTGCTAGAGACCTTCAGAAAAAGCAGGGTAAGAAAATCAAATAGCAAGATAAGAGTCCCAAGAAGATACTGTTTTCTTTGAGAAGTTTAAGGATGACTAGATCCTCTCATCCTCACTGGGAAAACAGACACGTATATTTCCATTAAGTTTCCAAGTAGCATTTGCTCTCAAAAATTAAATCTCTTTATAAATAATTATTTAGATTTAAGCTTAAATACCCACAGCTCACAATATCTGCCATAAACATAAATCAATTAAAATACTGTACTAAGAAAGGTACCATCTTAGATAGGCGTGGCGGCATACACCTTTAATCCCAGCACTTGGGAAGCAGAGGTAAGAGAATCACTGTGATTTTGAGGCCAGCCTGGAACTAAAGAGTGAGTTCCAGGTCATCCTGGGCTAGAGTGAGACCCTATCTCAACAAAAAGTACAATCTTAAGTGTACCTTTAAAAATATGATTTCTAAGGGAATATGATTATAAGGGCATGTGGAGAGAGACGAAACCCTGATTTCATCTTCCAATATCACTACACAGGAACACAAGGGAGTTGTTCCAGGTACCCCAGAACTAAGAAACTAGAACAAAGAAAGGCACTTTGATGGCAGCCACTGAGATGAGGCAACATAACTACATCAAGTGAAAGTTAATTTCCAAGCTCATACACATTTAGGTAATGATAGGCTGTCTGTAAACACCATTTAACAAAATGCATTTTATTTCTATTAGAAGGAAATCATTTGCCCTTGAGGGACAAAGTAGCCATGTGTGATATAAATACATAACCATGGACTTCCCAAGGTTGTTGATATTTTCCTTCGCACCTTCCTTCACCTCTTTTACATACAAAGTTATCTCTAGTCATTAAGAAAATCTCTAGATACCCTTGAACTACGGTAGAGAAAAATAGGCTACGCTAAAAAACAACAACAACAAAAAAAAATAGAAGAGGAAAAAGGGAAATAGGGATAAAAGGAAAAAATGAGTAAGAAAAAAGGAAATAAATGGGAAAAATGAGGAAATATGAACAGCTTCAGAATAAAGGACAGAGGACTCTCTTCGTAAACCCAGTTCCACTCTCAAAAATGTTAAGAAGGCAGGAAGTGTTAGCAAACACCTTTAATCCCAGCACTTGGGAGGCTAAGACAGGAGGATCACCATGAGTTCAAGGCCAGCCTAGAGTTACAGAGTAAGTTCCAGGTCAGTCTGTGCTGGAGAGACCCTGCTTCAACAACAAAAACACCAACAAATGTTAAGAAAGCAAAGACACTTGAAAGGCCCACTTCATGCTCAGGTCCTGGCACTTCCTGCTTGGCCCTTTCCCACTCATTCTAGGCATCCTAAGTCTAGGTACGTAGTCATACGCCCAACTTTCCATACTTGGGATGTCAATCATACCCTTTTGGATTTCTAAATCACTCATATCACCCCCATGGTCCATCTTTCCCAAGTCTCTTACTCTGATGGAATATTTCTCTTTATGAGAGTGATCTTCATTTCACACCACAATATGATTAAATAAAAACCATTTTCTTTTATCTGTATTTCTACTCTGACACTCCCACTGTAGTTCATAGAAGGATGCTCAGAGACCCTAAGGCACAGCCTTCAGTGATTATTTTTACTTCAGACTAATCCTTATCCCCACCACTCAAAATCTTAGGCATTTATGGGTGGTCTTCACTTTAACACATTTTCTTTCTTCTCATTACCAAAGGAAATATCCTAAAATAATTCTTTGACCCAAAAATTCACCTGTTAAAGAAAAATCTTTTTGGGCTTCTTCATACATGACAGAGCCCAAGCTCTCAGATCTGGCATTCTATGTCTTTCACCACCTGTTCCCAACTAACTTTTCTTACCTGCCTCATACTGAAACCCTCCATGGTCCAAGCTAGCTCCTCGATTCTCTTCCAAATGGCAATATTCCCTGCCACCTTTTCCCAGCCACAGATTGAACTAAATGTCACAAACCTTTAATTTACAACATACTATATGAACTTCAATGCAAAATAGTACCCATGCATGGTTTAGAGATATACCTGACCAGAGACTGGTTAGATCTAAGGGTGGTATGACCTAAGAGGACAAGAAACCAGAAGGAAGCCCTCCTTCTTTCTGGACTTTGCTTTTGCCCTGGGGGCTTTATCTCAGAATCAAAGTGACTGCGACAACATGCAAGTCGTAATAACCTCCACCGTACTAAAGGCCAGAAATCCTAGAAGAGGAGTTCATTTCTTCCTCATCTATTTTTTTTTCCCAAAGGAGTTCCCCTTTCCTAGAAACCAGACACAAGGATGTGACTAAGACCGCAGGCTGTATCATTCCAATAAGAAACCATAATCTGAAGCACTTTGCAGGTTATCTGCTTGGAACTCCTCCCAACCTGGGAGCTTTATTTTCTTCCTCAAACTACCCACTTCTGGGGAGCTCTCCTCGTATATAGGAGCTCTGCCTACTTCCTTTATTTTGAGTTCTATAATAAAATCTTACTGAACCTCACCCTCTGATCAGTGGATTTCATTAGTCAAATTCACCAGACAAGAACCTGGAGGACAATGACCTGGTGGGAAGTTTGTGTGACCTTGAGTGTCTAACACAATGACTCCTAAGTTAAAAGCCCAACCAAGGGCCAAGAATGGATCTGATACTCTCAAAGATACCCTGAATTCCCATATCACTCTAAGGGTCTGAGTTGAGCCCAGGGGTGTCAGGGAGGGCTCCTGGATCAATAGAAGCTGAGATGTAAAAGATAATAAAAGTAGCATGGAGATTTTCAAAGCAAAGGGTTGAGTGGGGTGTTTCCCACAAAGCCCAGTCCTGATAAGGAAGAAGAGCTATAAGTCTGCTTTCAACTAGAGAGAACACTGAATCCATCCTTCCTGGAAGCCCAGCCTAACTTTGCCCACAGGATGCCCCACCCCCAGCTCCTAGGGCATCCAGATGAGGTCAGCAGGGAGAGAAGCAAACCCACTTGTCAAGCAAGCAGATGAGCTGATCACCTTGCAGGGCAGGAGGAAAGGAGTCTAAAACACCGGTAAAATACTGCAAATTTGAATGTATAACTCTCTTAATTACTGGGAGATATTTCTACAAAGGATTTTTTTTAAGCTGGCAGATAAAATTACAATGTTGAACTCCCTGGCAAGGCCCTCTGTACCTCTCCAAGTCCCATCTCTCCATTTAGGCAGCACCACTTGCAATATTTGTGAAGCTTTATGATTCAAGGTGATGTCTGCCCTGCTGATCTGCAGCAGAGAGAGGGACACGAAGGGACACATTACACAGACTCAGCGGGAACCCAGCCCGATTAACTCTTGGCGCCTGGAACTGAACAGAAGGCCACATCACTTTGTTTTACAATAGACTCCCAGCAAAGACAAAATCAAACCCAGCCACTTAATTGCAGATACAAAGTCATTCCTCATCCAAGATCACTGAAAACCAACTTTCATCCCTTTCCTTTCTGTAAAAGAATAAAATGACAAAAGCCATATTTTAAAAAAAGCATGTTCATAAGCTATTAAGGTTTTTTTTTTTTTTTTTTTTTTTTTTTTGCATGAGATTCCTTCAGGAGTAAGAAACAGAAGCCCCAAGACAGGTTTCAGAGTTATGCAACGTTGGTAAACTTTCCAGAATCTAGTCTGTGAATATGGACCATCAGCTCAAGCTCATCACCTGGAACCAGGGACAGAGCTGAAGAGCAGCTGCATCACAGGTACTGCCTTAAGAAATATAAAACACTCAGTCTATTCTGATCCCCTGTTGGCTGTACCTAGATGCCCATCCTCAATTGATCCACCAGGCCAAGAAGGATTTCTCTGAGGCTTTTCCTGGTGTCCACCAGGTAGAGCCAGTCTCTCCCTATATGTTATCCCAAGCCTGGTCCATAATATCTTTATTATGGCAGATATGACACAGAGTTGTAAGTAATTATATGCACTTCTGATGTTCTACTAGGCCATTAGCTACTAAGGAATGCACTCATATCAGACTAACTCTGGCACAGTCCTCAGCACCAGGTTAAATAGGTTGAGCAAACATGCAGAGCCCCAAGCTTCTAATTGAGTGTTTTTGCTTTGAGAACTGGGAGGATAGGAGAAATAGATAAGATCTTTCAAGCATCAAAAACCATCACTGCAAATCTCTTAAGATACTTGTATATGTACATTTATATATATTTTTAAACCTGAAAGAAATAAAATGAGCTCAGCTGTGGCAATAGACACATCATTCTCATTCTCACTTTCCTAATAACTTGCAATGTGGCCACAGTAGCTTTATAATGAAGAAGTAAAAAGTCTACAACAAATAATGGATAATTTCATGTGTCAGCTTGACTAGTATATGGTACCTTATTTTTTGGCCACACACTGGTCTAGTTAATGATGTGAATGAACTTCTTTAAAACAAAATACAACTAGTGGGCAGTTTGTCTTCATAATGGGGGTGGACCTTATCCAATTAGCTGAAGGCCTGAAATATAAAGACAGGTTTTCCAAAGAAGAATTTATGCCTCATGACTACAAATAAAAGTCCCAAGTTTCCATCCATTAGACCTGCCCTATGGATTTCATATGTACCCGTGTGCATGATCACATGAACCATGTGAATAAATGGGACTCTCCATGCATAGAGAACAGATCCAAGATATCCTGTTTCTCTGAAGAGCACCAACTAATAGATGATTCCTTCCCATATCTATGCATTTCATGGAGATCTACGTGTAAAGAAGACCACTGCTTTGGAGATAAAATGATAATTCAACAACTACAAAAGAGCCAACATCCATCTGTTTGTTAACACAACAAATGTGAGAATAAAACAAACAGACACACAGAGGGTACCTCCCCTGATCAATTACTTTCAAATAAGTTTTCCCGAAAACTTCTTCAGGGTACATACTGAAGAACTGCTTTCTGGATGTTGTTTATTTTGATTTGTATTCTTTGTTTTATTTAAACCACTAATAAAACAACAAAAATACTCCTACTCAAGCTTCACAGTTTACTTGTGGTATTTTTCTTTCTTCTTGAGTGGGTGCCAGAGAAAACAGAGTAAATTCATTTCCCTAAGACAGCAGTATCCTTCCCTCCCCTTCTCCCTCCCCGACTATGGAGCTGGCAGGGTTTCTTCTAGTGCAGGCTACATTACTACTATGCTACAACATGCTTACCTTTCCCCATACTATCAGAGACACTACATGCAAAGCCTTCTGTGAATCAGACCACTAAATGATTTCTATAGCTCACGGTAACAACTAAATCAACATTTAAAATATTAATATCTTAAAATTTAAATAAAAGTTCTTCCTTTTCAAATCAGCACATCACAAGTCACCCCATTTCCATTAAATAACTAATTAGTTGTGAACATCAGTGCAGAGCAGTGCCTGGCTCTGTGGCATGCTTGTCAAGATACTTCTACCCAGAGAAACACCCACAGCCAAGTGCTTGTAACACACCAAGCAGAAGGGATACAACATGAAATCCAGTCATGAGGACACAGGATCCATAAGCAATATGTCAGTTCACTATTTAATAAAGTGATGCTTCTCATGACATTTTAGACACACTGTAGTGATGTCCAATGAGCGTCCCATGGTGACGGATGTTTCACTGAACTGGTTTATGAAAAAGAGACAAAAACAACTCATATCCTAAGACTGGGGAAGAAAAGAAAATGCCAGGAAAACATACTTTCAGATAGGCATGGAACAAAAGACACAGAATTCAGATCTGGACTTTCCTGTCCCATGACTCATATGTATTACCACATTTAAAACATAGGCAACAGAAATCTAGCTACCAATCACTTTATAAAGGCATTCTAAAAATTTTAATGAAAAAAAGCCATTCCATTTAAAGCATGTTTTTAAAAAGTATTGTAAAGACCTAACATTCATCCTTATATATTCTAGAACTGTAAATGGTATCCAAGACTCTAATATGGTCTTCTAAAATTGCTGACGTGACCATCACTAGCTTTTGGGAAATTCTTCCATTTTTTCAGACGTGGAAAGTTAAGAACTTAGTTTTCATAGATACCAAGTCACAAAGATATATGGAAGAGATGACGATATGGTATACAAAATTCTAAACACTCCTATTTTTTACTGGTTATAGGAATGGTAGTATTTATATAATATATGATATAAAGCATTATATTCTATGTAACTATATAACATAAAAATATATAATATAACATATAATAATTATTATTATATAACAATGCAGCATTATTTCAGTTTTAGAGTTAAAATCTATGTTGTTAGAATAGTCAGTATAGGGGATGTCCGGTTCAAGATGGCTGACTAGCAGAAATGTCATGTCTCTCAGGAAACAAGGATCAGGGTTTTGAGGGGGGACCCAGGTCATGGACACAAGCTGCGGTCACACTCTGAGCTCCAGACACCTCCCGGCACAGGATTCTCACCACTGAAAGCCGCCATTGAAGACCAGCGCTCGCCAGAGGCAGTGAGTTGTCAGGAGCCGGCAAGCCCAGCCAGAGCAGCCTCAGCCTGCCGGCCGCCAGAGACTTTTCCTTGGCTTCTGCCAGCTTCCCTCAGGTTCCCTCCCTGTCCCTCCTGCCCTCTGTGTGTTCCGTGTCTATCCTGTCCCTCCCAGGCCCTTGCGTGGCTCTCATTTTCAACTTTTTTTTTCTTTTTTCTCTTGCTCTTACGTAACCCCTCCCCCCATCCTCCCAGTATCCAGCCCATCTGCCCCACCGCTCCAGGTCCTTGATTATCTATTTCCTTGCTTATTTTTTTTTTCCTTTGGTTTTGGCCTGCCTACCAGGACCTGGGCTCATAGGTGGCCCCCTCCCCCCAGCCTCCTGGTCTCCAGCACATCTGCCCCACCCCTCCAGGCCCTTGCTAATCCATTTCCTTGCTTACTTTCCTTTATTTGTTTGTTTGTTTTGTTTTGTTTTGGTTTGGTTTGGTTTTGGCCTGCCAACTGGGACCTGGGATCTTACATAGCCCATCTCCCCTGCCTCCCAGTCTCTAGCATGTCTGCCCCGCCCCTCTAGGCCCTTGCTAATCTATTTCCTTGCTTACCTTTTTTTTTCCTGCCAATTTTTTTCCTGCCAACCGGGACCTGGGTTCTTACGTAGCTCCTCCCCCTACCCTCCTCGTCTGCGGCCCCTCCCTTCAGGTTTTTGCTAGTCCATTTTTTCTTGTTTACTCCCTTTCGTTATTTTTTTTTTGTTTTTCTTCTTTTTTTCTCTTCCCTTTTCTTTTTCTTCCCTCCTCCGTGGTACTTTCTGCCCACCAAACCCCAAGATTTCCTTGAGCCCTTACCCCTGTGGTTTTCCCCGCCTGTCTACCCCTGCAGTTTCCCCAACCCCAGCACCCCATGGTACCCCAGCCCACAGATTCTGCATAATCCCCAAGCACTGGTCCCTGAGGTATCCTCAAGCTCTGGGTCCTGCAGTTTCCCGACGTGCCTGCCAGCTCCTGTGGTTTGCCCACAACCTGGGCAGCAGTGACAGGCAGCTGACCCCCTACCCCATTGTACCTTACACCTGAGGGGCCCACACCCCTTAGCAGGCTACATAGGACCTGGCACACCACCCTCTGCCTACTTAGTCCCCACAGCCCCACACCCTCCTCTAACAGGGTACCCCCAGTATCACCATCGAAGGTTAGCCAGTGATCTGAGGGTACACACACTCTCAGATTAAACAAGTGAGGGCCCAACCCTACCTGTGGAGTCCAGTGTACTCCCAGAACACACTAGCAAAGTGAAATCAGATCAAAGGCATCCCACCAATCACCTCAACTGGAATCGAAATGGGCGGACCTCAACGCAAGAATATATCACCAACTGAGGAAACCATGCCAAATGGCAACAACGATGCCACCAAAGAGAGTGAGCAGAGACAGGCCCAGGAAGACAAGGCACTAAACCCTGTTCATACTGGCACAGATCTTGAGGAGATCTTAATGTCAGTCATGCAAGAAAAGATGGACCAACATACTGAAAGAGTTCAAAATCAGCTCATTAGCTTTGCCACCAGGCTTAATATAATTGAGGAGAATATAATGAACTTCAGAAAAGACATATCAGTGGATCAGGGATGGTTCAACATACAAAAGTCGATAAATATAATTCACCACATTAACAAACTCACCCGCAAAAACCATATGGTCATCTGAATTGATGCTGAGAAGGCTTTTGAAAAAATTCAACAACACTTCATGTTCAAAACCTTGGAAAGAATAGGCATAGATGGCCTA